>BMAF01002004.1:0-26572 GCA_014132575.2 Gasterosteus nipponicus | reverse complement strand
GAAAGAGTTATTTGAAAAAATGAAATTCAGAGCATGATTAGAAGTCATTTATCTTTCATATTTAAAATTTGTTTACTCACTTATTGGGACGGTTCACTAGATTGTACATAGAACTCCCAACAGACGCAGACAACAGCAGCAGCACGGCCACCAGCCACAGCTTCGCCATCTGGACACAACATGAAGCTTCATGATCAGAGAAAAGAACGAGTCAACAAATACGTTGTCGTAGGCAAATTAGTGCTTTATGTATTTTATTTTATCGACAACTTTTATATTGTAAATCAACCACTAGACTGCCAAAATAAAATGTATGTAGGACCACAAATGTAAATCATGGTAAAGTTTTGACGAAAACGCACACTAATCATATAAAGCACCGTATGTAGAACAAAATAAAATGTTAACATGAATAAAAAGCATTATTCTGCTAAAAAATCTCCTTTAAGAATTCCACATATTTACCCACTAATCTTTACTGCCGTCTGGTAGAAAGAGGTGAGTTCTTGTTCTTCCTTTTCTTCTTGTTCTTCTTGTTCTTCTTGTTCTTCTTCTTCTTCTCCTTCACTTCTTCTTCTTCTTCTTCTTCTTCTTCTTCTTCTTCTTCTTCTTCTTCTTCTTCTTCTTCTGTTGCTGCAGTGAAGACGGTCGGGAGGAAGCAGCGTTCATAAAGAGGAGCGTTCCCTCAGGGAGGTTCTTCTTTTCAACTTTCCCAGAAATGAGGAAGACGTTGAAGAAGGTTTGTTGGTGAGATGTGAGCTCACGGGTTCCGCCCAGCAGACGCTTCTGAAGACAAAGAAGAGCAAGTTTGTTGTTGTGAATGATGTTACTTGTCGCAAAAAAATATATATAAATATGTATATATATATATTTTATGGTGTATAGGCATGTAATACAATCAACCTTTAGGTGGTTTATTTGTAGTCTACTGTTTACATTTTAATATTTGCTTTGCATGGCTATGATCCTAACTTTGGAAATGCGTTAATCCGAACAGACAACAAGTAGTCAAGGATGTTTACCCGCTGATCCGCGAGGCCTTTTATTGGTTTGGCGAGCTTGTTCTGGTCCACAGAACTCAGAGACAGATATCAGCACCACCATCATCCTCCGGATACAGTATGAAGTTTAATGATCGCCCAATGTTTTCATTTCGTGGATAAAAGAAAAAAGACGAGTTGTTGTAGCAAACTTGTTCCATTTTCATTCTACATCATTTTATCCATTTTGTGTTGGAAAACGGCCCCCCAAAACCTCATTAGACGACACCAGCCAGACCCACTAGATGGCAAAAAAAAAAATGCATGTATGTAGGACGTGCATCATGCTATGGACGATGACCATATAAAGTACCGTGTGTAAACCAACATTAAATGTCAATAGGAAGGCTCCTGTGGACGTTGTTGTTTTACGGACCCCTGTGTGAGGGGAGGATGGCGTTGCCATCTGTTGGTGTAACAGAAGGCCGTGACCTTATTGCCACGGGAGCAACTCCTGTATCTTCCGTATGGAGGATGTTCTCCCGCCCAATCGGTCCGAGGGGACCCTCGTGTTTCCGTCTCCACGGCTCCCAGTCCTCCATCTTTGGGGAACAAAACACGTCAAAAACAACAACAACAGTGTAGCTCAGCGTAAAACCCCAGTGCTGCTGTAAGAGCGGCTCCAGACTCTGTAGGTAAATAAAACCCGGCGGACTGGGACCGTTTTAGGCAAAACAGTCGATCAGCAAACAGAGCCGAAGGCAAAGCAGCAGCGTTCCTTGAACGTGAGCAGTTTGCTGAGGCCACTTCAGGCAAAAGTCCTCTGGGCTAAAGGATGATATCAAATCTATGGAATAATATTCAACACCTAGGTTATATAAACTAGCAAAATTAAATCACCGATCAGTAGGGGTGTAACGATTCATTCCCCTGAATCGATTTATATTCCTGCCGGGAGTCCTCCATCTGCATTGGGCAACATCTCCGCAGCATTTAAAGACCTCCTAAATAAACATCCTTGACTGCTTGTTGTCTTCTTAAGTTAAAGCATTTGCAAATTTAGGATTGCAGCAAAGCAGATATTGAAATGTAAACAGAAGACTACGAATAAATGATATTCAACCTTCACTGAGTCAACAGTCAAGTCCCTGGGATTTAGGATGAAACCAAATGAATGGAATAAGAAAAAATAAACACCTAAATGATATAAACTGATTTGAAATCGCTTACCGATCAGGCAATACTGGTCTGCTCCAGAAGGAGGTGGTGCTGCCACAGGCGGCCTCATGAGCAAGATGCAGTTACCAACCCGACCCCATTAGACCATGAAGCTTATTAAACTCAGTTGACTCACCTGAGCAGGATGAGGGGAGCAAGATGTACAGGTATGATCAATATGATCGGCATCAGTCTGAGTCAATAATTCACTAGTTAACCCACTTAAATGTGATTGAGTGCAGTTTTCCTCTTGATCTCATGGACACGTGTGTTCTTAATACAGCTGATACGACTACTTTCTCCAACATGAGTCTTCAGTGTCCCATTCCTGCCAGCAGGGGGCGGTGTTTGCATTTATACTCATAGTTATCCATCCATCACTGTACGTAATCCGATCTGCCAATATTCTTAAATTAAGCGTTAAATGACTCAAGTGTGCGTAAAACAAAGCACCAGGTCAAGTGTCAACTAGCAAATAATCCTAATTAAGTAGCTTCTTTCACATCAGGAGGTGAAGCTTTGTTACCAGATGGATGCTGGATGAGTTGCAGTGTGAGTTTGGGAGATATCAACACCTTTTATTTCATCTGATGATGTCTAAAAGCTGCCAAATGAGCACAGAGACAAAATGTCCCCGACAGAAGATCCAGACTGTGAAAGGACACGCAGACACATGCGAGGTGATGCTGAGCCGAGCTTTAATCAGAAAGAGCAGAAGACCAGAGGATTCAACAACACTTCAGGGAGGGAGGGACACGAGTAAACCCTGAGCTCCGTTTACATCACACTCACTTTCTATCTGTAGTCTGAACCCACATTAAAACCCCCCTGTGTGTCTCACAAAGCATTAAAGTTGTGCGCTTGCACTGGTTACTAGAGGCCTCCATGACGCAGCTGGAGGAACCTTTGTGAGGAGGGAACCTTCATCATCAGGCCACGGCGCTGGACAGCAGTCCCTTATCAACCTGAGTATCTCAGATACTTAAAGATTTGTGTGAGTGTTTGTACCCATCTTTGAGGGGCGGCTTTGGAAATAGCCTTGGGAGCGTGTCGTGGGTCGTCGCTGTAACAGAAGGGCGTGACATCATCGCCGCTGTCGCATCTCGTGCACGGCACCGAGCCGTCGCACCGGAAGATGTTCTGCAGCCCGATCTGATTCCCGAGCAGCTGGAGGGCTCTTTCGAGTTTGCACTCAGGTGGCGCTTTTCCATTTTTAGGCTTAAACAAGTCGGAAAACACAACAGCGTAGTTTGTCCATTCCGTAATCACAGTGATTTTTTCCAAAATGCTAAAACGACTCGTCTCGGAAGCACATTTCTGATCACACGGGGAAGCAAGAACGTAGAAAAGCAAGAAATCATCTTTGTTGCGATTAACCGTTAAGGTGTTGAAGTTGTCCACAACGCGGGACTCTGCGTGATTGGCTTTCCCGTCACGAACTGCCCCAGGGCAGTCTCTCTGGACCTCGGCCCACGTCATACCCCTGCCACATGTCAAAATCCCACATCGAGTGAGAACTCCCTTCCATGGTACCCGTGCATCAGGACACTGATCCAGAACATTCGGCCACTTCAAAACCGTGGCAGCGACCATCGTCTCGCTCGCGTAGACGCGTCACATCCTACGATCGCTTTCCTCACGTCATCGGGCGGTCGGGCGACTCGGCTGGACGTCGTACCGTTGCACGCCGTGGTCGTACGGGATCCTCACAGCCAGACTGAACATGGGGTATCTGCTGTAAAAGGGAACAGAGACACCAGACGAGAGGCAGACGTCATCATAACAGTTAACAAAGAACATTTGAGCTTTTATCTTGAAAAGTAATTCCTTAGAAATGTTTACTTCATCGCCTACTGACCATTGAGCTTGTTCATCGTTCAATTCCTCCTTGAATCTTGAGATGTAGGACGGTTGATACCTGCCAAATGAAAGCAGAACCAAAATGTCACTGACGAGTTTGTAACAGAAGAGAAGATCAGAGCAGCGCGTTTTAATATTTATTCTAATTGTATCAGTATGGATTCATTCCGATTCTGCAAGAAAACGTTCAAAGCAAAAGGATTAGCGGCTCATTTTATTGATCATTATTATTTCAAACGGAATAAAATGACAAAGGCAGCACCACTATAGTTTGACATATTTGCAGGTTATTTTTCCTTTTTTAAAGAATTCATTTAAATCTGACAATATATTGAGCAAATATCCAATATATAAGATTGAAGTTTCTTATCTGTAGAAATAATTAATCTAGCATGAAAAATGTGAAACAGAGCAGACGATTATAGAAATGTTCAATAAGATACGTTGAATTAATGTACAAACTGAAATGACACAAAGGCCTTTTTTGTTTTTACTATGAATAATGAAACATTCATCTAAATAACAGCATATTGAAATCAGATAATATAAATCAAATAAACTTTTCAAATGCAGACATCATAATGTTTTTGCAATAATGAAACATGAAATCAGACCTGAAGTTAAGAACAACACAAACAAAAAAAAACAGTCTCTCAGTGCCTTCTGACCCTCAATGAAATACAGAAATCATGTGATTCAACGAGCCAATCACAGTTGGTCTGTTATTTAACACCAGCTGACTCACCTGTTCCAGAGGTCATTGACGATTTCTGCAATTTGGGCCTCGTCTGGTCTTGGAAAATGAGCCCAAATCTTCCCAACAGACAGCAACAGGCCCAGAGACACGGCCCCCCAGCACAGGCCCGCCATCCGTCCGCCAGCAAACATCAGAGGAAATGAGCTTTATTATAGAATACACAATATATATATATATTATTTATCCCGAGTCAGGATTATACTCACCTTCAAAGATCTAGAAACCTAAAATAGAAAAGATACAAAAAACAAATGCATCAGTTCCATTTGTACAACTATTTTTTCCTCGAGATGTCAGAACAATATTATGTCACAAAACACAAACATCTCAATGTTTTATCTAACAATGTTTATTCTAACATTATTTTCTGATTATATTTTGTCAAACCTTTCTTTAAATTGACACAGTTAATACCACTTGTTATCTCAATCGTTCTGCATGAGTCCGTGTTTGTCTCTTGTGCATTTCGGGTTCCACACGTTCTGAGGCGGCCGTATTACCTGCTGCAGGGGAGAAGACGCTCGGTGCAGTCGCAGTCACTGCTCTCAGAAGGACGACTCCTTACAAAGGACGCGATGGAGAAGCGTGACCAGGAGAAAGACGTCCTGCGGTCTCACACAGGGTGGAGGTCATTGCACAACGTTGCTCCGTGCCCCCAAACTCTTGACCGAAGTTCAATGCTGAGGAAAGGGAACATTTCTCGTAATTTTTTTCACTTCTGACTGATCATTTCCGCCGCCCTCTGCTACTGTCTCTTTACTTGTAACCAACAAAAGTTTCATACTCGGCTTTACGTCTTCTTAATGTTTAAGTTGACTTTAAGACGACGGTGAGACGAAAGGTCCTCCGCAAAGAAAACAAGGTCATTTCTATTTGAAACGAAGGTATTAACCACATGTTTTGTAGCTGATATCAACATCAATACACGAGAGCGTGACAAGCTGAAAATGTGACGCGCCCTGTTTTTACTTTACATAAGAATCTACAAGCTTTATTTTTGCAGTAATAAAACAAATTATTGGAAGTGATTTGAGTCAATGTTTTAAGTAAGCTGATAAGTTGCTCTGCTTTTTGCTCTGATGGTAAACGATGGGTTGGATGTTCGATGTCACAATCTGCACATCCTCGACATTTTCCGCAGAAACAGAGGAGGGAAGTCAACGGTTTCCCAAAAGCTGAGTCAGGAAGGACTGTGAAGAGTTTTTTTTATACATTAAAGCAACCCACATGTTGAGAAATTCTTTACAATTATTTCTTCTTTTCTCCTTCCTCTTTATTTCAGCAGAAGGTCGGGCGGTGGGAGGGAGGGGGGGGGGGGGAGGGTGGGAGGGGGTGGGGGGCTAAGGGGGTCAGTGCCGGACAGGTGGGATAAAAACATAAACTGTTAAACTGTTGGCTTTGTATCGAATAGAAGAACTCAAAGAGACAACAAACAATTTCTCTACAAAAGCCACGTAATAAAAATCCCATGAGCCGCACAAACAGGGTCAAAGGTCACTCTGTAGCCCGGCCTTCTCCACCTGACGAGTTGACACACACCTGTTTCAGGCCAAATGGAAGTCAGACCCGTCAGCGCTGATTGGTGTAACATTTTACAGCGGGCCATAAAGCGCGGGGGGGGGGCCTCAGTCGAAGACGCTTCTCATCGACGCGGCGGATCGGTTCAGTGTCGGTTTCCAGGATTTTAGGGAAAACACAGCCGAGCCGACATGGACGCGGGCGGTCCGATCCGGGCCGGCCTCCTCCTCCTCGTCTGCGCGCGTGTCGCCGCGGGGAGTCCGATAGGTGAGTGCAGCCGACTCTGGAAACCGATGTGATTCATTCGCATCAAACTGCTGTTTGTTTAAGAGTCGCGGCCCAAAGAGGGATTTGTCAGGTGACCTTTGACCGCCGGGTGAGTCCGTCCTCCAGTCAAAGTGGGAAAACGATAGTTAGTGAAATGACGAGGGGGAGATTTACATGATTTGGGCCGTCATGAGGCGCCGCAGGGGGCTTCATAAATCTACCGAGCCCCCCCTGTCAGGCGACACCTGCGTCCTAGGTCCTAGGTCCTACCTCCTGCGTCCTTTTACCTTATTTCTCTGATAAATCATGACGTCACACCAGGTTGGTGACGCCTCACTTTAAGTTTTAGTGTTTCAAAGTCCACCATCGGGTGTGAGTAGTAGTTGAAAAAGGTATTTCAGATCATAAAGGGAACAAATGAGTTCAGTATTATATACAGAAATAAGAAGTGAAACACACACAGTATGTTTTCACGTACTTGAAACTGTGTTTATCATATTAACTCGTATTGGTTCTGTTCCTTAAGGTACATCCGAAATCAATTGTGCTACCGGTAGCAATGGAAATGTGGGTCAAGTCAATGAAGGATATTCAGGTGAGTAACATTCATTTGTCATGAATGACAATGATATTGCAAAAAGTCACTTTATCTAGCAGGTAATTTAGAAAAATAAAAAAATTAGAAATTCTCTCCAAGATGTGTATCTTTTGAATAATAATTACAGGTATTTCCTGTATGTTTTGTGCAGAATCTTCAGGTAGTTGTAGTAACAAAATATGATTTAGATCCGATACCAAGTCATACCTGCTCCCGATTCGGCAATTGAAATCGGAACAGATCTTCTTATCATTAAAAAGTCAGTTGTTGTACCTTGCACGTGGAGCGAGGAAAGTTCCTAATGAGGTTAACATACATTTATGCCAAAGATGTAGAATCACATTTCAATTCGGCAAAGCTTTTAGCGCTCCGTCTCCCATGATGCTGCAGGGGAGGTGGAGGTGGTGCGGGGGATCACGGGTGGGGTGAAGCTGGTGGCCCACGTCTTCCCCACCCACCTGCAGTTCCTGGAGCTGAGCTTCGCGCCGGGCGACGCCACCGCGACGGTCCGCACCAAGAGGCCGCTGGACGCCGACGCGCTGGCCGCCGTGAGTTGGCGAACGACGTTACTGAAGACGAGACAGACGAATAACTGAAGAGGGTTTCAATGCAGGGGATGAAGAGGAGTTGAATGTTCCATTTAGGCTCCCATGCCTATGTAGGGTCAGGCGTATATATGTAGGCCTACATACCTACATATAAATGTGTCATGCACATGTTACATGACATGTTTCACTCACACTTCCAAACAACACACATCTTGAGGGATCGTCATGGAGACGCTCCAGATAACACGACTCTTGACTCACGTTAGATAACAGTCGAGCCCAGATGGGTCCAATAGGCGCATGTTGCATCATGCTAGGTAATATTTAGCTTAATGTGAAAGGTGCTCGACTACACGCACACAAACACACAGGCCATTGTGTTTTTCTGGGGTAAAAACACAGATTCCCTCCGTAATAAGACGCATTAAGTTCCTCAGGCTTCCTCAGTCCCAGTTAGTCGAGACGTTCCAACGTCAGAAGCACGATTGCGTCCTTCTGTCTGCGCGAGCTCAACATCGGCGCCTTGGTGTCTTTTCAGACCGACAGCACCTTGTATTACTCCATCATGTGCGACGACGTGACGAAGGTGGGTGTCAGAGTGTCAAAGTCGCCATTCACACCGACACGGGACGACAGCACATTTCAGTGTACATTTTTCACCCTCGCAGTACAACAACACCCGGACGCTGAAAATCAACGACCTCAATGACAACAGCCCGATATTTGGACAGAAGAGCTACAGCGCCTCCGTCTCCGAGGTGAGTCACGCACCTTGACGCGGCGGCCGTGCACGGGATGCACGCGATGCAGGTGTAAATCTGTCTCGTCCTTCTTCTTTCAGACTCACAGCGTGGACGCCGTGGTTCTCCAGGTGTCGGCCGTGGACGCAGACAGCACGCCAGCCAACAACCGAGTGGCATATTCCATTGTAATTTCATTTTTCGAAGAGCTGCTCCTAACGTTTGAAAACAAGAGGAGTTACAGAGGACAAGGACAAGGACAACCTTTAAAGTGCTGTTTCAAGGACAACCATTGTTCAAGTTGGCTGGAATGATTCAATCACTTATTCATTTTAAAATGATAATAATGTACTGTTAAAGGGTTGAACGCAACTTACTTCAAAGAATTAGGAATAAAGTTAATAATTACATTTATATTAGAACTTATTTCTGACACCTTTAAAAGATGAAATCAAAATGGTTCATAAATAATACATTTGAATTAGTTATTTTCAGTTTGTCATATCAATTTAACAGGTAAACAGCGACAACTCAAATCAAAGTTTAAAAAAGATTTTCACTTTTTGTCAGTGAAGTCACTGTTTCCACTGTGGTCCTCGTCGGTAACAACCCTCATTATGCAAATGTTACTTTCTGTCACAAGGAACCGACTTCCGAGGACTTCATGGTGACCAACTCTGGGGCTTTTATTTTGAAAAGAAGCTTGAACTACAATACAGTCCAAAAGTACGACTTCATTGTGACGGCAAAGGTAACTGAACATATTCACACATGCTTTAGTAATTCAGAGGCGTGAATCGCTGACGGATGTGCGTCTTCACTGCAGGATAACGGCGGCCTGAACGACTCGGCCTCCGTGCTCATCACCGTGGAGGACTTTGATAACCTGAATCCGTATTTCAGCCACAACGTGTACCAGGCCTTTATTCCAGAGAATCAGGTTAGTCTCTGAGGATCAACACTATCGACCCCTAAAGCATATTCCGTTTTGTGGTATATTGTCCTATTTATGGAACCGTAATTTACCAAATCAACATCATGATCTATTGAAGAATATTTTAAAGTAGAGATTGAGACCATGACTCGTGTTCACAATGTTTATTGAGGGAATTAATCACGGTTGAAGTAGACTTCTCGTAGACTTCTGTGGGACCAGAGGAGTCGCCCCTGGTGGTCACCAGAGGGAATGCAGCCTTGAGACGCTTCCACGTCGGCTTCACTCTGCGGAACGCGAGGTTCCATAAAATGTTAATAAGTAACCCTGTTATCTTAGTCATCCTGCATTCACCTCCTGTGTGTTTGCTGTGCGTTGTCATAGTTCCTTTATTGGATAAAATCCAAAGAGGATGAGACTCGGAGGGCGTCGTGAAACACCTTTTTTCATTCAGTTAAATCCTCATAACCGTTGTGTAACTCCTCGTGTGTTATATATTTGAGGTCGGTCCTTTCCGGATCCTCGAGCCAGAGGCCATAAAAGCTCAGGACGGAGACTTGGGGATCAACATGACTTTGACTTACAGCATCAGCGCAGGTAAATGACTAAAGGAATAAAGGCTTTGACCTCGGCTCGGCCCCTTCGGGAAGAACCAACGTTTAACGACGTCTTTGTTTCTCCAGTGTCTCCAGACAAGTATTGGACAAACTTCCAGGTGGACTCCAGCAGTGGGGTGGTGTCCGTGCTGACGGCTCTGGACCGAGAGGAGATGGACAGCAGCGTGATCTCCGTCAGCATCAAGGTACCGACGCTTGGGTTCCCCTTGGACAAGAGGACATCAGAGACATCTATTGTGGCGTCATTTGACACATCAAAGACAAGCAGTGGGACGAACACGTGAAAGGGCTTCATCTTTGTTTTTACGTCTGAGGTGAAGATGCGTCTTCGCCGACCTCTTCAGCCTAGATTGCCTGTTTCCATCAAAACCACAAAGAAGTAAAAACTCTACATGAAAGGAACATCTGTAACGTTCTGTCTCTGCAGGCGGCCCAGACGGACGACGCTCGCAAGACGGCCGGCGCCGCGGTGTCCGTCTCGGTGGAGGACGTGAACGACAACCCTCCAGAGTTCGACCAGCCCGGCTACTCCGTATCACTCCTGGAAAACTCCCCCGCCGGTGGCGTCGTGTTCAAAGCCAGCGGTCGGCGACCGGACCAGGTGCTGCGCTTTTAACTCAGACCCAGAAGTGTTTGCTGCTCCTGGAAGACTTCAGGCCGGGAAAGATGATGCAACACTTGCTGAAAATGTTTGCAGGAAGCACCAGAATGGTCGCAGTTTGATGCAGTGGAGTTTGTTCCTCAACTGCTTCATCTTCATAATAATAATATGATAAATAATAATAATAAATGTCCAAAAGACCAATAAATCGTGCCACATTAATTAACACTAATTCACAATTTCATAGATCTGTCCTTTAAAAACAGGTAATTTATTTGATGGTGCTCTCTTATTGTGAAAAACTAAAACTTCTTTCTCCACAGGGAGGGTTTTGTGGGGACTCTACGGATCATTCAGAATCTTCTCCCTTCTCTGTCGGTTCTGACGGGACCGTCCGAGTGAAGAACCCTCGGCGCTGGACAGAGAGACCACCGAAAGCTTTAGATTTCAGGTGAACTCCATTTTCAAATTAAACCCGAGCGACCAAAAATAGTTGATAGCTTCATTTAGAAATGTTTGTCAGGAAACCAGAAATGTAACGTTTGTTGTGGACTATTTTTTAAAGGCAGATTGAATGAATATTACCTGTTGTTCCAGTGAGAATTTGATTGCGGTACTAAGTGTGTCAAGCTAGGACTGTCTCAGCGCTGCATCGGGACCTAAACCTCACAATCTCTTCTGCGATGCCGTTCATCTGTTACTTTACAGATTGAAGCAAGGGAGACAGACCTTCCCAACGCTGTAGTCATGGTTGAAGTCAACGTAACTCTTCTGGATGAGAATGACAACAGTCCTTCATTCAGCAGTAAGACGTACGAGGGGAAAGTGTTTGCCAATCAAACAGTTGGAATGCACCTGGTCCAGGTGAGTGATTAAAAACTGTCTGTTCAGCGACAATAAGCTCGTCCGGGAATCGGATTGCAATTAAAGTGATGGAACCATCCATGTTGTCACCTGATTTTTATGAGGTCCCACATTTTACCATTGAAATGCTCTTAAGTTATTATGTCCATCCCTTGAATTGCAGAAGCTTGATATTTCAAATCCCAAAAGACGATACCTAATAGTCTTGATTATTCCCCATTGGACAAAAACCCATTTCTTCTTCCTCTGCTTCTGATTGGCTAGTATTCTTTGCCTTCTTTGTTGGAGTGGGTGAAGTTAAGGAGAGATGGTTGATATTGTTAGAATATCAGGGCCAACCTCACCCAATCAGGGGCAGTGGGTTGGCGATGCCTTCGCCATAGTAGAGAAAGACCTTTTGTGACCATCAGATGAGGTCATGGTAGATAATAATTAAATGTCTCATTAACAATAACAAAAGCAATATCTTTCTCTTTGTTGCCATTACATTATTCGTATTTTCGAACGTTCTGATTAGGAAAATATTTGAATGAAAGCGGGAGCAACATTACTTCATGTTCTTAACTCTTGGTGTTGTGGAATATTTCAATAAAAGCTCGGTAGAAGAGAATGATTTGTCTGATAAAACAGAGTCTTGATGAATGATCAAAGTTGCAAAAAGTCCATTCATTGCTTGCAAGCAGGAGGTCAAATACACAGGCACGTATCACGGTGCTCTGTGGAAATGGCGTCTCCGAGCACTAAAGACGCTGAGTTTTTATTTCCCCAGCGTGAAGAACATTCTCCGTGCCAGTAACGAGAAGCTGCAAAGCAGGTTGAGATAAGAACCCAGGTGAAGCTGAGGGTAGCACACACACACAAGATCCTCCTCAGTGGCCGGTGCAAATCATAATTAATTGACATAAAGTTAAACGTGGATCTGGAACTTTCGTACCGAATAAGATATGAACCAAGGCCACGAACAGAAGTCCTTTGTTTAGAAGCGTCTATGAGATCGAGTCGACCGTCCTCCCTTCTCAGGGCACAGCTGCAAACTAACATTTTGTATCATGCTGCTCTTTGCACATCAGGGTCAAATACAGGAAACTTGAGACACGGCTTTAGCACAAAACAAGGTTATAACATATTTTACCATTACATTCCACTCTTTTTTGATTATTCTTTAATCACACATAATATTGCATAAAAATATATGTTTTTGTGAGACCAAGTCTCGTGTTTAGCAAGCAAATGTAAACCACTCTTTAGATGGCTGATTACAAAATCACAAAAAGATACTTAGATAATGAAACTGAAGCAAGCAATAATATGAATAAAACCGTAGTGACACAAACGACTACTGTGTCTACGTGAAGTGGTCCTGGCCGTGTTCTTCTTCTTGTGTTGGTCCGCAGGTACACGTTGGGATGTGGAGTCTGCCAACCTTCTTTCTTGTGAGGCCTCCGCGTTGTAGACAGTCAACACAGATCACAATGCACTGTGTGTCTGTCGGTCAACTGTCCGTCCGTGGTCACTGGATCGGTGGTGTCGGTTGATTGACACTTGTTGTGGGGGTAGGGTCGCCTGAGCCCATTGCTGGTACTGGAACCTTCTTGCAATGGGACGCGTGGACCCAAGTTGCCCTCTCAGCTACTTTGACAGCTGTTTGGGTGACAAGGAGGATCTGGAATGGTCCCTGCCAGCGTCCTGCTTTCCAGTTCTTTCTCCTGAAGTCTTTCACCACCACAAAGTCACCAGGTTTCAGCTTGTGGAGTGGTCCTTCAGCTGGTTTTGGGAGGGCGGCTGCAACCTGTTGTCGTATGTTAGACAGAGCAGAAGAGAGTTGCGCACAACGTGTTAACATTTCATGTTCGCATAATGCGGTTGAAGGGAGCGGTGCCGTCGGTGCCTCGGTTCCTACGTGAGGAGGAAAACCAAACAATATCTCGAAGGGACTCAGGTTGCTTCGTGCTCGTTTTCTCATGCGCATGCACATCAACACTAGAGGCAGGGATTTTGTCCAGGGCAGACCTGTGTCTGCACAGCATTTTGCCAATTTGGTTTTGAGTGTGCCATTTTCTCGTTCCACAGCCCCTCCACTGGCTGGATGGTATGCGCAGTGTGGTTTTAAATCAATACCCAGGTATGCGCTTAATTCTGTAATGGCCTGGTTGACAAAATGAGAACCATTGTCACTTGATGTTTTAGAAGGAATGCCCCATCGAGGGATGATTTCAGAAATCAGGGCCTTGGCTACTGTTGTAGTGGTTTGTTTGCTTGATGGAAAAACCTCCACTCACTTGGAAAACATGTCCACCATCACTTGACAGTGTTTCTTACGTTGTGATGGAGACAACTCCACAAAATCCATCATAATGTGCTCAAACGGGCGGGTTGGTGGTGGGTGTGCAGCCTGGCTGGACACGCCCACGGGCCCGCCTACATTGTGAGTAGAACAGGTGACACATGCAGAACAAAAGTTTTGTGCATATGCTGTGAACCCTTTTGCAAACATTGTGGCCGTCCTGCAGCGACAGGGTCGAGTTTAGCGGAGAAATACGCCACCGTGTACACAGTGAGTTCTGTGAAACCCCGTAGAGGCGGCGCGCAGAACGAGCGGATCGATTGTCTCTCCCAGTCGGTGAGAGATTCACACTGAGCCACAAATGGTCCCAAATCCCTGCATTGGTCAAGGCGTCCTTTAGACAGTGAGACATGGGGATAGGAGCCGGGAACTTGAAACAGTTCTTTCTGTGTGGGAGACAGAGAAACAGACACAGCAGATTTACAGGTTGACCAGTACAAAGTAGAACAGGCAAATGCATCATTGAGGTCCTCAAAAAATGTCTCTTCAAAAGAGCCGTCTGGACCCTCTGAGACACATGTTGTGCAATGCAGGTGTTCAGGGTTCATACGTCTGCATGAGGAGAAACCCGTGCTTCACCAGCCTGGCTCAGCCTCCGAGCATCATCGATCGGGATCCACCACTGATACACAAAAAGAGGATTAGAGGGAGCCTTTTGCACCATTTGGAGTGCGGCTCTACGCCGAACCACTTTAAGGCCGTCTGGAGATGACGTCAAACAAATACCACATGTACACATCAAGTCTCTGCCCATCAGATTCATGGGACAGAGTGAAGAGAGTAAAAAATAATGTTTTACTTTCATGTCAGGGTTTAGGTCAGTCTCGTCAGAGTATACACTCGTCATAGGTGCAGTACACTTTTCTGTCACAGTCAAACCTGAAGCCCTTTGAGAATATACATACCGCCCACTCATTTTTTGATTTGGAAAAGGTTTTTCTTGGATTACTGAATGAGTAGCTCCGGAGTCTACTAAAAACACCAGTTCTTTCCCTTCCACAATTACTCTTGTAGTTGGCATATCTTTGTATGCATCTGATGAAAACATAGCATACGTGAGTGGTGGTGGTGTGGATGTATTCTGTTGCTGTTGCTCTGAGTGAGAAATGATGCTGAGCAAAACAGCATGTTGTTCTGCAGTGTGCGTGCGAGGAAGCAGGTCTTCGTTGCATCATTGTGTGTGGTGTGTTTCACTTCCCTGTTTTGGAGAGGAAGCAGTCGGTCCTCCTTCACACATGCGCTCTCCATCCCACACACACCGTCAGTCTGAAGTGCCGAATTGTTGACCCCCTCTGTCGTCCACGTGGCTGACGTACCTGGTTTGAACGGGAGGGGCAGTCTTTGCACCAATGTCCTGTTTTGCCACAGAGGAAGCATTCATCGGGTTGCACTTCTCGTGGGGCCCCTCCTTGAAAACGCCCTCTTCTCCCATGATTTATTCCATACGCTCGTCCTCTCTGTTGGTCCCTCCCATGAGATTTTCTGGATGGGTGGGGGTCTCGTCCTCCTTCTGCACCCAGTGTCAACTGTTTTACGGCTTGGAGCATCGCAAGCTGGGCTTTCTCCCCAGTCTGCTTGCTGCGTTTGTCTCGACGCATTTGGTTTTCCACATGCATTTTATAGTTGTGTCGTGCATGTTTTACCACTTCTGTGAGCCTTGCATCTTCCAGACCCACGACAGAGTGTTCAGTGGCAGTTTTGACGTCTGGCAGAAGCCCGTTCATGAAGGCGTTCTTGAGATGAGTTTCCCACACAGTCATGTCTGTGGGCTCCTCGAGGCCGCTGTGAATCTGAAACGCAGCCACAAGACGCTGATAGTAAGACGTTACATCTTCGGCTTTACCTTGTTTCGTGCTGTTGATGAGGGCCATGTTGACTGGGAAGGCCGCAACCACAGCAGCACAGATGGCTGTTGTGTCTTTTCCAAAAGCCACGCCATTTTTTATGGTGGGCAGATGGGAGGCAGGTAGTCCATCCTGTGGCACTGGAACTTGAAATGGGGGCTTGAATATAAGACCCATCCAGTTTACTGTCCATGGTGGTGTTAAGACTAAGAAAATCCACAATTCTGCCGGCTGTGCCCCACCAGGGGGATGGGGCGTGGATTGACCATGCAGAGTCCGGGGTGGACTGAGCTGTGGGGTCAGGTCTGAATGGGTTGAGGGGTGAGCATGATTTGACGTCTGCACCTCCCTGGTCTCCCAGCCGGGTTTGACTGCGTGTTGCAGGTCTGCCAACCGTAGGATCGGGGTTGTACGGTGGTGATGATTGTTGGACTGGAGGTGGTGCAGGAATTTGATAACACGTGTTCAGGAGAGGACCGCCTGCCCCTGTCAGGGATGATACAGTGGAGAAGACACACATGGATTATTCTGTGTTTCAATGTCCAGGTTTTCAGTTTTTAAACACGTCATTTTTCTTCATCATTCGTTTTCTCTCCCTGCATTCACATTCCATTTCCCATTGTGCCAGACATGTCTGGTTTTATCTATTATTTCAAGTCTTCAACTTAGATCGATAGATAGATTTTTTTTTTTTACCTTTCTTCCAAATCCCCTCTTAACATTTTAAGTTTAGCGGCACTCAACGAGCCGTTTTCTGGAAACCAAACTCTTTTGTCCAGTATGGGCGACACTCTGTACATGTTTCCCGTATTTCTGCTGCATCATTGCCACAATCGGACCCGACGGTTCCGTGTGGCGGACTGGCCACCATCTTTTACTGGTGGACCCTACCGGATTTACTTATTACAATACAGTCGTCACCGTAAGGCTTAGTTTCTTTACTCAGGAAAAACTTTGCAAAAAGCCCACTCAAAACTCCTCTGGTTTTCCGCGGTCCTTTCTCTCTTGTCTAAGGAGGTATGAGGCAGGATCATCGGTTGAGATCCTGGAAAAGGCCTTTTTCTCCGGACGGTCCCCTGGAGCCTGACGGACGGTCAGTGAATCCTGTTCGTGACGCCAAATTGTTATGGAATATTTCAATAAAAGCTCGGTAGAGAATGATTTTGTCTGATAAAACAGAGTCTTGATGAATGATCAAAGTTGCAAAAGTCCATTCATTGCTTGCAAGCAGGAGGTCAAATACACAGGCACGTATCACGGTGCTCTGTGAAATGGCGTCTCGAGCACTAAAGACGCTGAGTTTTATACACATGTGAAGAACATTCTCCGTGCCAGCTATGAGAAGCTGCAAAGCAGGTTGAGATAAGAACCCAGGTGAAGCTGAGGGTAGCACACACACACACAAGATCCTCCTCAATGGCCGTGCAAATCATAATTAATGACATGAAAGTAAAACTTGGATCCAGAACTTTCGTGCCGAATAAGATATGAACCAAGGCCACGAACAGGAGTCCTTTGTTTAGAAGCTTCAATGAGATCGAGTCGACCGTCCTCCCTTCTCAGGGCACAGCTGCAAACTAACATTTTGTATCATGCTGCTCTTTGCACATCAGGGTCAAATACAGGACACTTGAGACACGGCTTTTAGCACAAAACAATGTTATAACATATTTTTACCATTACATTGGTATGGCACTTGGATTTAACCACCGTAATGTACATTTGAACCTGATCATCTGTGGAGATACTCTGGTGTTCCTCAAGGTTCTATTTCAGGCTTCCTTCTCTTTCCTGTTTGGAATAGGTGGAGATACATCTGCCCTCTACTCCTATGCTGATGACACACTTCTCTTACTGACCCTGACTTACACTTTGTTATTTCTCTCGTCACCGTTTTCCTGTTTTCTTGTCATTTTCATTTGATTTACGAAGGTGGTGTTTGTGTAATTTAACTCAAAGGTGAAGGCAGAAGATCGAGATGCTGGCGCGAATGGGCAGATAAAATACTCTATGGACTTTGGCAACGAGAAAGGCTTCTTCTCAATCGATGAAGACAGTGGGGACGTCTCACTGGCTCGAACCATTCCCCTGCTGGAGAACCAGATATTGGAGTTCCCTCTCTACATAACGGCCAGAGACGGTAGATCTCCCTAATCGCATAACTCACTGAACACTCGATTATGATGATTCCATTTTAGTAAAAAGCCAATCAGAAGTAATTCACAACTCCATCTATTTATTTTTCGTTAGATTCTGTATCTGATCCGAGGGTCATGGTGGATTTGTTTAACTGCTCTTTGTGGGCAATTAAAACTTTACAGAATGATAAAACATGTGCAATCTTGTCCATTGATATACAATTCATGAACTAAGCAAACCATAATATTATGAATATATACATATATGTGTGTGTGTGTATGTATATATATATATATATAAATATATATGTATACTGTATATTGATATACAATATTCTTTCTCCTAGGGGGCGCTATATCCCGCTCCTCCTCAGCACAGGTGAACATTCGGGCCCCTGGCGACTCCAAGCCTCAGTTCCTACACAAAGTGTACCGTGGCACTGTAGAAGAAGAGCGGGACCCGGGAGTTTTGATTCTGCGGGTGAGTTGAGTAAGAGTCGATTTGTATCCGGAGTTCAGAGCGGGATGATTAACTTCGGATTATCCACAAATTCATAGTTGTAAAACTACTGTTTACATCCGGCTCTTTTGTCTTCAGGTCGACTTCCTCGCCGTAGCTGCAGAGATTCCCGTGACTCTCCGAGTTGAAACCGAAGCCGACAAGTTCGTCATCTCCGACAGCGGCGAGTTCTCCACCAGAGTGAAGCTGGACTACGACGAGGCCCCACACAACTACTCCGTGGGCATCTCCATCTCCGACGGGGTCAACAGCAACACCGCGGTGGTGGAGGTTCAAGTCACCGACGTCAATGACAACAGTCCCGTCTTTGCCTCCGGCTCCGTCACCATGGCCGTCGCAGAGGACGCAGAGGTGGGGTCCAACGTGACAGCCGTGCCCGCCACGGACAAAGACAGCGGCTTCAACCAGGAGATCCGATACTCCCTGAGAGGAGGGGAGGGCAGGTTCTCCGTGGACCCCGTGTCCGGGATGGTGAGTGTGGCCGGTGCACTTGACAGGGAGACCAAGGCCAAGTACGACCTGCTGCTGGTGGCCGAAGATCAGGGGCGTCCAGCCCGGTCGGCCACGGCCTCCCTGCTGGTCCAAGTGTCCGATGTCAACGACAACGTCCCCGAGTTCTCAGAGGCCGAGTATCGGGCCGACGTCTTTGAGACGGAGACGGTCGGCGCGAGCTTGCTCACCCTGTCGGCGGCAGACCCCGACGAAGAAGCAAACGGGAGAGTGACTTTCGGCATTTTTCAGCAAAGTCCGCCCTCGGGGCCTCCGGTTTTTGAGCTGGACTCGTCCAGCGGGGTTCTGCGGTTGGCCCGGCCTCTGGACTACAGCGAGGTCAAGGTGTACCGCCTCCAGGTCCAGGCCTCGGATGGAGGGGCTCCCTCTCTGGTCGGGAACAGCTCTGTGGTGGTGACGGTGAAGGACGTGAACAACAACCCGCCGGAGTTCAGCAAGGAGATCTACAACGTGGCCGTTCCTGAGAACCTGGCCAGCGGCGCGCTCGTCCTCACCCTGGAGGTCACAGACCGGGACGAGGTGAGTCACATCTTCTAAGCAATGATGTGCCACTTGATGTCCCGTTGTTATGTAGCCATCATAGCCACTCAACTCACCTCCGGTCTCCATCTCCAGGGAGGATTCTCCAACGGTTACTTCCTCTATGCCAACGACACTTTTGACATAAACAAACACGGTGTGGTCTCACTGAGGAACGACGTCACCTTGGACAGAGAGACCAAGGACAGCTACATGATACAGGTACAAACATCTCCCATCTGAATACGTATCATATACATTACACATGTCACGAAGGTCCTCCCATTACTTTGTCTTTTGCATTTTGAGTTCACACTGTGTGTGCGCGTGTTCAGGTGGTGGCGGTGGATCAGGTCGCCGCCGGCCTGAGCGCCACGGCCCGGCTCAACGTCTCGGTCCTGGACTACAACGACAACGCGCCGCAGTTCCCGAGCCTCCCCGACCCCTTCCTCATCGCCGAGGGCGAGTACTCGGAGGTCGCCCCGGGGGACGTTCACACCATCGAGGCCACGGACGCCGACCTCGGCCCCAACGGAGAGGTCGCCCTCTCGCTCCTCCGCCCTCACCCGCTCTTCAGGTTCAGAGGGGTGAGGCTGGGACCGGGGGGGGGGGCTGTGGGAGGGTGAAACATGGGACGGGTCGTGTTGTTTTGTGTTGAGTTGAGTTGTGTTGTGTCGCGTCGCGTTGCAGGACGGGACGCTGCAGGCTGTCGGCTCTCTGGATCGAGAGCGCCAGGAGACGTACGAGCTGTTGGTGAAGGCCTCAGACGACGGCCGCCCGCAGAGAGAGGTGAGACTTATGATGGAACCGTCATGTTGAAGTATTATTATTGTGTACGTGATCTGCAACAAGGAAATCACACTCACACACCGAATCGTTTCAATTATGGAAGTCGATGATAAAATAAGACTTGATGAGATCAAAAGTGATTCCCGCGCACCAGAACATCACCTCCATCAGAGTGAGCCTCCTGGACGTCAACGACAACGGACCCCAGTTCAGCTCCAGCAGCTACGTCAGCACCGTCCTGCTGAAGGAGGCGGAGGAGGGGAAGCTGCTGCTGACGCTGTCCGCCTCCGACCGGGACGCCGGGAACAACTCACTCATCGCCTACAGGTGAGCAGTTCGCTGGGACTGGAGTCTACATGAAGTACACAAAGTATACCGTATGTTATCAGTATATTTACTCCCAGTCACAAAGCAAGTCCAACAACTCATCACTTACTTCTCCTGGTTCTCGTCCTCTCCGGAGGACTTTGTACCCAAATTAAAAATCATTAAGTTTCCGTCTCCTGCTCCTTGCGGCTGCAGTTTCTCGGAAGGAAGTTGTCCGTATTTGGCCTTAAACAGCGAGACCGGGGCCGTGACCTTAACCTCTGACCTTGCTGATGTCACAAATGACACCACGCTGGTGCTGACGGCCATGGCCAAAGACCACGGTCGGCCCCCTCTGAACTCCACAGGTATCATCCAGCACCCCCCTCGAGTACAATGACTCTTCAGTTCTTTGAACAAATATAAAACCCCTACGTGGACAAAGTCGACCGTCCATCACCTCCGCGTACCGCCTGCGATTGTCTTTCAGCCCGCGTGGTGGTGAACCTGAGGGTGGTCAGCCTGACGGAGGGCGTGGCCTTCCTGAGCTCCTCCTACAACTTCAGTCTACCCGAGAACCAGGCGGCGGGGGCGCCCGTGGGGGAGGTGTCGGCCTGGTCGGGGAGCGGCCTGGGCGTGGCCTACGCGCTGAAGACGCACGCCGACCGGTTCTCCGTCGGCCCCAGCGGCGCCTTGGTGACCAGAACGGGGCTGGACAGGGAGGAGCAGGAGTGGTACATCCTGGATGTGGAGGCCGTGGACACCAGGACCCCCCCCACGTCAGCCATTGCGATGGTACGGTCGGCTTTATATACGATAGACACGCTGAGGGGATGAATATTTAAATTGTTAAACAGAAAATACCCAGAATTCTCTAAAAGAACTACTCTTTTTTTGGTTTGTTTTTTGAGTTACGGTTGAACTGTGAGACGATTCGTTTCAAAATGTTTTGAATGAGAACTTGGGGCTCCGCAGCGGTTTGACCTGCTTCTTCTCTCCCCCAGGTCAGAGTTCAGGTGCAGGACGTGAACGAGTCTCCTCGGTTCCCCTCCGAGGTGCACAGAGCCTCCGTGTTCAGCATCGCCCCGTACAAAACCCCCGTGGTCCGTGTCGAGGTAACCCCCCCCCCTCAGAAACAACCCCCTTTAAGAGACATTGGTGGAGTCCATGTGGACATGAACTGTGAATAAAGGCAAAAACTGTGTTTTCAAGTGCACAATATGTCATAACGGGCTTCAATATGTATTCCACAAAAAGTGAACGTATTAAATGTCATGAAAGTTTGTAGTATAGCATGACATTAAAAATAGTCCCAATGTAGCGTGTCTTAAAATCATACTTCTTGTCGTACAAAAGGTAATACTTAATTACAATACTGCACAAAGTATATGTATATGTAGAACAGTATGAGGAAAAAGTTACAGAATACGTTGATGAAAGAAATATATAGCATGTCTTTAAAGTCGTACTAGAGTATGAATGCAGTTTGTTTAAAACAGTCTCAAAGACAGTTAAGCATGAAGCATGTTGGGATAAAAAAGATGATAATAAAGAGTTAAACCCCCCCTCCGTCACCCCCCTCCCTCCGTCACCCCCCAGGCTTCAGACCCCGACCAGGGGGAGGCCGCTCAGCTGGTCTACGGTCTCACTGAGGACAGTCCTCACTTCGACGTGGACCCGTCCTCCGGCCTGCTGTTCGTGGTGTCCGCCGCGGGACTCGCGGGACAGACGGCCGCGGTGGAGGTGGAGGCCCGAGACCCCCGCGGACTCTTCGCTACGACCAGGGTGGAGGTGGGTGGAGGAGAAACGAACCGTTATTTATTTATTTATTTTCGCTTAATACAGATTAATAAGATATGCCCCCCCCGTCCCCTCCCACAGGTGGAGGTTCAGGGCAGCGCGGGCAGCGGTGACGTGGTCGTCCTCTCCATCAACCAGCCGGCCAACGCCGTGGAGAAGAAGCTCCGCGAGGTGGAGAGGTGAGACCACTTTAACGCGCGACGCCCTGCCGCTGTTTATGGGATGCGTGGCTTCCCGGGCGGTTCTGATCGCCCCCCTCTGCACCAGCTCTCTGGGTTCGGCCCTGGGCTGGACGGTGAGCATCCTCGAGGTGTCGAGCGCCACCCGCGGCTCCTCCGAGTCCCGGGCGCCGCGCGTCGTCGTGGAGGCGCGGGTCGGCTTCTTGAGCTTCGACGGAGGAGCGGTGGTTCCCTCGGAGGAGGTCACGGAGTAAGACGTTAAGACATTATTAACTATTAATGCGACATTACGACAACCTGAACTCACATTAGTATTTTGGTACTTTTACTAAAGTATCTGAACTCTTCTTCCGCTGCTCAGGTCGTATTTAATGTGTCATAGTCGTTGAGTCACTGAACACAATGTTTCCTTCAGGAAGCTGCGGAGCCAATCAGCCGCCGTGAGGGCGGAGCTTGTCAAAGTGTTCGGGGAGGGGCTCCAATTCCAGGTGGAGGTGGAGGCGAAGTCCCCAAGTCCCGCCTCCAGCCAGGCCGTGGTCATCGCTCTGTCCGTCATGCTGGCCCTGAGCATGCTGGGAATGATCGTGGCCGTCGCATTGATCGTCAGGTGAGCTTCTTCTTCATAGCAGGTCTACTTGTTTTAGGTAATGGACTCCCAAACATCTCAGCTGCCCTCAATACATTACCTCGGAAATCTGAAACTCTGTAAAGTTGTATTTTTAGGAATTCCTCCTCTTATGTTTTAAAAAAAAAAATTCTATTATAACTTATATTATAACTGCCGTGATAAAATAATTCAACTCTTGTGCATGTCCTCCCCCTCAGGTTCAAGTGGACGCAGAAGCTTCCGGAGAGCGATAAAGAGCGTTTTGACATCGACCGACGTGATGAATTCTACACGTAAGTCCTCGAGGTCACGCTGGTCGCGTGCGTTTCGCGGTTTTAATGGAAACCCGTCTGTTTTGTTGCAGGAACGGGTCCAAGGACCTTCTGAAAACCTCCCAACAGGTAAAGAAACGAAAATAATGGCGAGGAATCTCAAAGTGTCTCCAGGAATTCCTCAGAATGTGACCACATTCCACTATTTGTGATTCAGGGACAGAAGTCAGACGAGAAGAGAGACAAGGACCAGCAGCAGAGGACGGACAGAGAGACGGAGGACGGAGACAGCCGCACTTCTTCTCTTTGATCCAAACAGCTTTAGGTCTCATTGTTTGATTAATTACAGTAAGTTCATACATTTAAGGCAAGATTTGTTCATTTGCAAATATTTAGATTCTTCAAGAATTCCATAAATGTTTAATCATTTATAAAATATAATCAGTGTAAAGCATCCCCTGCTTTACGGTCTATTTGCTATAAACCCATGTTTACTGAGGGAATACATCAAGAGAGAAGTAGAGTCACTTTCTCATAGACTTCTATGGGGCCAGAGGAGTCGCCCCCTGCTGGTCACTACACAGAATGCAGCGTTAAAGAAACTACACATGGCTTCACTTTTCAGAGTGATGTAAACTACATGAAATCTTCAGCCTCCGTAGAACCAAACAGAGCTAAACTGAGCATCTAATAATTGTAATAATAATAATCCTCTGTAATTTCTCCTTGTGTTCAGACGGAATAAAACAAATGCCATTTTATTATAGAAAACTGAACCTCAATTAAATTGGTTTGATTCATTGGTAAATCGTCAGAGATCTAAATTCAATTGTTACTTCGTGTTGGCAGGTTTTATTTTGATGCACTTGTTTTGAAAATAATACGTGAGCAGATCGATCCACATCTGACTCGATAAGTCAATATTCTATTTGCAACATATATTAAAAAAAGTAAATATTTTCTGCGTTTTACATTTGTAAATGTAAGTACTTTTATTCTTTATGAAGGTTTGTTTGTAATGTGGAGCAACCTGATGTGTTGATGGATTAGAAACAAATTAAAATAAAACTGTATTAAGTAAGTTCTTCTAGTTATTTGTTTCTATAGGAATTACTAACTAGTACTTTGATTCGACTTTTGTTTTTTCCGAGTCGTTCGTCCACCCGAACAAAGCAGGTCAAATATAAAGCACCGCTTTTAATTGGCCGCCGCGGCTGTCGGCCCAGAAGCTGAAGCTGGGAAGGCGGCGTCCTCTGAAAGGGGCGTGGCTGAGCCTTCGAACGTGAGGAAGACGTATGAGGACCTGCAGAGGGGACATATTTATCCATATGTAACAGGAGACGGTCACACTGGAGCCTCTCAGTGAAGGTGGGAACTGTGGGGGTCCGCTAGCAGAACTAGACTCGGCTGATGATGTAACTTCCACTCAGGGACAAATACAATGATAGTCTACTTATTTGGAATTTAAAATTTTAATTTTGTTCAACAATGGGAGTCCAAATCAAAATATATTAACTTTACAGAATCTTGACTTTTCGCCAATGTCCATCCATCCATCCATTGTCAAACCGCTTATCCTGCACAGGGTCGCGGGGGGGGGCTGGAGTCCATCCCAGCCAACTTCGGGCGATAGACAGGGTTCACCCTGGATTGGTCGCCAGCCAATCGCAGGGCTACACAGAGACACACAACCATTCACACTCACATTCACACATCTACGGGCAATTTAAAGTCCCCAATCAACCTGATCCCCAGAGCATGTCTTTGGACTGTGGGAGGAAGCCGGAGAACCCGGAGAGAACCCACGCAGACACGGGGAGAACATGCAGACTCCACACAGAAAGGCCACTGGGCGGAATCGAACCCAGGTCCTTCTTGCTGTGAGGCGACAGTGCTAACCACCACGCCACCGTGCCGCCCTTTTCGCCAATGTCTTTAATTTAACACAATTCTACAATCTTTACCCCGGCGAAGGACTGCCTCCGGATCAAATTCTGCATTTACACACTCACATAACACACAATCCAGTCACGTTAGTTATCCACAAACCCTTCCACACATGTATGTACATGTACACGCAGTATACGAGCAAGTCCTCTATCTCACATACTGTCAGGACTCAGGACGCTACAACTCGGAGAGTGTAACCAGTCCCCCGACGGGGTTTATTGTCCAACGCATGCAGGAGGACGGTCCTCCGGTGGGCCGTGGGGGGTAACCCGCGAACCGGGTTTTCCGCGTGGTGCGGGCCGAGCGCCAGGCGCTGGTCTCTGAAGACAAACCAAGAGGGGTTAGAACACGCTCTAACTCACCGGCCCTCCTGGTTTGGGTGTCAGCCTGCCGCTAACTGGGGTTGGGTTAAGGGCAGCAACTGCCGGCGCCTGCCGTGAATGTGGTGCGGCCGGTTTCCATGGCGCCTGAATTAAAACGTTCCTCTTGATTGTGCCTGTCGCAGGGGCTGGCTCAGGTCAGCTCGACCAGCCCTTAGTTGCTGCTGTAGGCTTGACTGCCGGGGGAATACTTAGGGACACACTGAGCCCTCGCCTCACGCCTCGCTCTACCATAGTTCACGCTTTATTAACGCACATCACTAATTCAGCTTCTTTCCGGGAGTTTTTTGTGTTTTCTCCCCTAGCAGGTCTCCGTAGATCGTGGTTCCTTCTGGACGCTGGTCCTGACACCTGCCGTTTGGTGCGGTTTCGGGACAGATGATGTCGTATGTGTACAGACTGTAAAGCCCTCTGAGGCAAATTTGTAATTTGCGATTTTGGGCTCTACAAAATAAAATGAATAAAATTAAAATGAATTGACTGGATTGTTTCAAACAGACCAGCACGCCAACTGGAATTTACTTACAAGATATACAATGTGTTTAATAAATATTGCAGTTAGTTAGTGTTTAGTGGAGGTAGAGTCTGAAGATGTGAAAGCTCCCTGTGGTCCTGGTGTCTTCAGAGACCTCCTTCCACCATTTAGGAGCAGGACAGCGAAGAGTCGAGATCTAGTCGAGTGTTTTGCTCTCAGTGAGGAGGAACGAGCAGTTTATCACATGCAGAGCGGAGTGAGCGGGTCGGGATGTCCTGGATGTAAGCTGGACCCCTTTAATTCAATCCATCAATAACTAATCTAACCACACACAACTACAATTATCACTATTCACTATTTAGGATCACACATATTATAATTCCTACTACTGCTTACATTCCTGGCAGAATAATTACAGAAAATGAATCAACATTTAT
>BMAF01002003.1:0-11564 GCA_014132575.2 Gasterosteus nipponicus | reverse complement strand
TTGCTGACGATAAAGCCAATAAAGATACGTTGAATTACTCAAATCCGTGAACGACAAAGGCTAATTTCGTTTTACTGGCGACAAAATAATATTGAAAGTAAATAACAGATTGAAGTCGATGGTTGGTCGGCGCCAAGTCATTTCAATTATTTCATTATACCAGTTTTAGCGCGTTTTCTGGCTGGGCCCACAAAGATAGAAATATGATATGTGTTTCCAGACATGAAATTAAAATAATATTATAATACATACCAATATGGCAAAACTGAACTAAATAAAAGGTTAAAGAGAGCTGCTTTTGTAGCGACGCAGCCAAATGCTCAAATAATTATTCTCAATGAAAGAAGGCAGTTCATGTGATTAACGAGCCAACACAGCTAACACCAGCCGACCGGCTTCAGCCCGACGTCATTCATCGACCCGTAATTTAGTTCGCCTGTCTTTGAAAAGCCCGACCGTTTCCCAACAGCAGCGTGCAACAACTGCAGAGTTACCTGAATAAACAGAGCCTCCGTCAACATGTTCGTCATATTTGACAGCCAGCTCGCGCTTAGCCTGGCACATTAACGCCATGAATTTATGCCACCTACCAGTCAACAGCTACTTCTTTTTACCACGTAGGTTCACAGTCGGAAAATGAGCGCCGCACTACAATGGATTCATTGTAGACTACAGATTTATGATTCCGTCCTCAAACGCTGAAGTACACATGCGGTTACGACTGGTTGCGCAGCCAGTGCAACATTCGCAATTCGTGGAAGGTGTGGATTTTCTCTAGTCGTAATAGCTCAGAAGAGTTATAAAATACAATCAAACAGCTATGCAGAGGATGAGAACGAAAGTCAGAGAATGATGAACGCTGATCGCACTGGCCAGGTCGTTAATTCCGCCACAAAAGCGCTGACTTTGATTCAAAGGAAACACAGTTCGCACAGACGAAAGTCTCTTGTGCAACACGCAGCCGCTGCTGAACACACGCTGGCGCCAGCATCATGCCAAAGACTACTAGCTGATGCGCATGTGATGTTAGTCCTAAGTTATGGCTATCATTTATTATTATAACACAATGGCTAATTGGAAATGAGTCAACGAAAGATAATCAGTGTCGGGATATCACTTAGGCTGGGACGAAAACCACTACCCAAACAGATCGGCAAGCACGGAAGCCGTCGTCACGCCGCCATTCGGGACATAATACGAAGCTTCTCATGATTGCGGAATATTCAACATGCCAATGGGAGTGCAATTGCTTCAGTTCATTTTGCTTTATTGACAACTTTGCGCCTAACGTTCGTTCAAATCGCCAAAGTAGATACGCAGGACCACAAATGCCGAATCATGCTAATCGTCATCGCCAAAAATATTATTCCACGAAATAGGAACATATCTCCTTTAAGAACCATTTATCATTTACTGCTGCTGACAGCCTTCGTCTGGTAGAAGGTGAGCCTTCTTCTTTCTTTCTTTTCTTCTCTTTCTTCCTTCTTTTCTCTTTCACGTACTGCCGCAGTGAAGACGCAGTCGGGGTGGTGTCAGGAGGTTTCTGAACCAGAATGAGGAAGACGTTGAAGAAAGGTGAGATGTGAGTTTCGCCTGTTAAGATCTTTCGGAAGACAAAGAAAGAGGAAGTTTGACAGCCGCTTCCAGCTGCCTATCGGAGAATTCAGTAAAAACGTTCAGTCACGAAGATCAGAATTGAGGCCATGGATTATTCCTCGCACGTGATTACAAACAGGCATAAACAATCCATACAGCCACCCAAATTCATTCTCCAGCCACCGCTTAGTGATGTCATCATGCCAGAGAAATAACAACGCAGCGTCTGGGTTTGTGTTTGCCACCTGATTCCTCATGGCGGCTGCCAGAACAGACTCTTCAAAATGATCAGCACACAAAGTCTGGCCAACACTTTTGCCAGCTGTTTTATCGATCTGAAATGATCTTTGTCCGATTACTTTTCGAGAGTCTGTATGTCTATGAGCTACTAGTCTGTTCTTCTCTACGCAGTTTTCATGAAACAGACAACAGTGAAGCTTCTTGTTCAGAATTCAGAGTCATCCACCGAGCAGCAGTCTCATTCGCCAGAAGACGTCAGACGCCTGCCGCTGGTTCTCTCGAGTTTCACATTAAAGACCATCCATTACATTAAATGTCATTTAGCGATCGCTTATCTGTTTACCGCATAATAAGTGCACTAACCATAGGTACAACCGTGAGCAACAAGAAACAAGAGTACCAAATAAGTTAATTTACACTTGTGCCAGACTATAAGCAGCAATTTAAAGTGCTACACTTGTTAGTTCTTAAATGAGGTAGAGTTCGAAGAAGGGTGTGTCTTTAGTTATGTGAAAGAGAAGGTTTCCTCTGCAAAACCTGACAGAGTTGCTCCACCATTCTCGGCGCTAGCGACAGTGAAAGGAGATTCAGTCGATGCTTGCTCGAGGACGAGGTTTGCAGATGAGAGCGGTATGCGGTCGGGATGGGACCACAACCGTAAGCTGGACCCCATTCACCACAGCTCGGTACGTGCGAAAGGCCAACGCGGGATGCGGCGCCAGTACAGCGAGAGAGCGCGAGCGAGGCGCGGGCAGCGAAGGCCGAAGACCGTCGAGCCGCCGCATTCTGCCGAAAGCGCGGCAGGTTGCAGCAGTCCAGGCGGATTTACCGAATCGTTAGCCTGGCGCTGCCTTCCGCGCAGCTCTTCCCGATGGTACGCGGGCTGTGTCCAAACTGCCGCCGCCAGCACAGCCCTGGACGATATCTTGCGGCCCCGTCTCACATGAGTACAAGAGGCTCGCAGTTTAGCCGTGGCTTCATCAAATAAGGCGTGCCGTGCGGGGACATGTCGATGCTCATAACCAGTGAACGCGGGCATTTATACGTGACGACAACAGGGGTTGCAGCGAGGCGCAAAGAAGGCGAGGCGAAAATCTTCAGTTTCCTCGCTCTTTCGCCGCAGGTGATCATGTGAATCATAGCACGCCGCTAATGTGCCTTTACATCAACAACAATATTTATGCTATGACGCCGTTTCCACGAAGCGCCTCACCGCTACTATGTTTGATCTGCGGCAATTTTCGATCGCTACGCGACGACGGTCGTTGGTTTAATCGCCGCTGAGCGCGATGACCAGTGTTGTGTCAGCGAGTAGCTATTGTGTTGATAAATGCTCATGTCGCTTCTCGATGCTTCAGTTGGCGGGCTGCATCTGGTTCGCAGCGATTTGAGTTTAAGACCTCGCTCTGAACAAGGTCGCTGCGATGGGGAGTCGTGAGCAGCCTGCCGCCCAGTGTGACGGTCATGTCAGTGGGCGCAGCATGAGTTTCAGCTGACGACAGGTCTCGGGCGTTTACTCACCGAAGTAGTTCACTGTCGTGCCATCCAGTCATTTACACCTAACGCATCTTAAAGACGAGCTGGCTCAACTTCCAGGCCGAAGTCGTTACGAGTGTTTTCTATCTCAGTACCGTTGCTTTCACCCAAAGACCCATAGCCTTTCATTAGTCTCACCTGGCGCATATACCATGGCCTGAATGGATTGGTGAATAGCAGCCATGTCACGTATAGAACAACCATCACATCTTCCTCGAACTCAAAATGGGATCAATCACGATCAGAACAGCCTCAGTATCAACGCTGTTCTTCAAACACACCCACGGTGCTTTGCATTACATTTCACAGCCAGCCTACTTCGTTATGCTCATGCCAATGGTCATCGTTTCAATCGCATGTTCGCTTGTTTTCGCAGCCTGATTGGGCTTGATGGTTTCCATGTTACACTTTGATCGCTCCAGCTGAAATGGGTCACACTCAATCCACACGATAATGCACTACAGCAGTTTACGGGGATCGTTTGAAATGACGATATCGCACTACAGTTGTGCGTTTACGCGTTCAGAGATCGGCAATATGTGATGAGTCGCCGTTCAGCGATGGCGCCTCCCGCCGCTGGCAGTGTCGTCGCCAAGAGCGCCAGTACGCCGCTGAAATGCCACGACGGAATGCAGTTTAGCCTAGGTGTCTGCGCTAGAGAGTTACAGATGCGTAAAATGGCGCCCACAATTCGTTTTCATCTGCAGACATTTCAGAACACAGAGGTCGACGGAAGCACGATGATCAGAGATCAATCACTTCCGTTTATTTAATGTGTAAGATGCCGAGCAAATCTTCAAGAAATGCCCTGTAGCCGGTCATCATGCATTCGAGTTAAAGACGCGTGGCCGGGGCAAGAGGGTACGCTCACTGATGTTGCTTCATTCTCTCGGTTCAGGCCAACTCCTCCGCGGCGGGAGCTAATTATTAGCCACCGTTCCCTCCGTGACTTTACAGCTGTGCCTTTCAGCTCTTCCTCATCTTCGCATCGCACGTCTCATCAGCGTGTACCATGCGCCTCGGTTGTCCGTCTTCGGCAGGGTGTGAGCTAGTTGGGGGTGCGCCAGGATTGTTGACATGGAGCGCCTTGACATTAAAAGGTGCCAATCATCTGTGTGCCTTCTGTCTTTCTCCCAAAGGTTAAACGAGCACTTGGGAGCGTTGGGTGCCACGCGTCACATCACCGGCAGGGATGTTTCGTGTCGCGAATTAAGCCGCCTGAATACTGTCGACCATTGACTGCGTGTAGGTGAGACATTGTGTTGCACATGAATGTATGCGGCAGGCGTTTCATGCGGTAAGATCTAACAATCATTTGGCTCAATCATAGTTCTGTTTTCCTTTCGCGCTCAGGTGCTTGCCCTCGCAACAGTCGGTTAAGCTATATTACGCCCAAATGCCAGAGCTGTCTTGACACTTTCATGTTTGTAGTTTTTTGTGAGCCAGCAAGATGCGTCACGCAAAAGAGAATAACGCGCAGTCGTTTGCTCTAGTGCCGCCTGATCTACGGCGGCGTTAGAACATCCGAAATGTATTCACAGACAAAGTGTTCATTCAGCAACACTTAGCGCCATTTTATAAATACCTTATCTGATTGGCAAATAGATGTCTTCGACGTGAGGTAGCGCATTCCCGACATCAACACATCTTGCGGACGGAAGTTTCTGTACAGCTCAGCCAGCGGCAGCCGATCATTCTCTCGGTGTGTGAAGTGAGTATCAGCAGGGTTCATCTCTGCTGCTGTCAGGCAGCACAACCATCAGTAAATCACAAACACAGTCACCGTCGCAGTGTGTTATTTTCGTCACGGCAGGTACGCCCCAGCGATTCAAGCACCAACAGCGAGGAATAAATATTCAAGGTCAGTAGGTGATAGTAAACATTTTCAGCCAAATAAATCCAGTCACGATTAATACGTATATAATAATATTTAGCGATAATGCCGATAAAGAACACCCGAATTTGACTTATTTCGTAATCTGTAATGTGGTGAAATAACATGTGTGCAGTGACGAGTTTGAAGGATCTCTATGAGGGGCCGTTTAGGACTTAGATTGAGGTGTACCACACACTACTGAGACACTTGCACTAGCCTGTAAATAGATGCTGTACATATACAGATGAAATGCTTACATGCGTACCAAATGTTTCACTTGTATGCATGTAAGCATTTCATCTGTATATGACACAGCAGTATATATGCATGTGGGCATGTTTCTCACATGTACGTGTCAGATGAGATGTTTACAGAGTATGTGCAAGTGTCTCAGTAGTGTGTGTGAGACACACCTGTCCTAAGTCCTAAACGGCCCCTCATAAGGATCCGCCTCAAACTTTAGACTTCAGTCACGTGTTACTGCACACAGCTGTTATTTTTCTCTATTCTGGATTACAAATAGGAAGTCAAAATTCAATTGTTCGCCCAGAACCTTTTTATCGGCATTATGTTAATGTGTGTGCTTAATACCTGTTATTAGTCATTCCTGTTCAAAGAACATTTTAGCGTTTATTTTGAAAAGTACTTCCTGAGAAATGTTTACCTCATCACCTACTGACCTTGGATATTTGTTCCATTCATATTTGAGTCTTGAGATGTAGGACGGTCGATACCTGCCATGTTGAGGAAAATAACACACACACACACGACAGTGTTTAGTGTTCTGTGGTTCACTGTTGGTTGTGCCGCCTGACAGCAGCCAGGATGAAGGACCTGCGGTGCCTCTCCTTCACACACCGGGGGGTGAATCAGCCGCTGGCTGAAGGAGCTGTACAGAGCTTCCAGGACGTCCACCATGGATGGGGTGGGAGGTGTTGGTCATCAGGGATGATCATCCTCCGGTCACCCAACACCTCCACCGCGTCCAGGGGACATCCTAGCACACTTAATCCGTTAAAAAAGGTCATTTAAGATCAATAAAACAACAAAAGTGTTGTAGATGAACACTTTGTCTGTGAATACTGATCATTTCGAAGAGATCTCTGTTCTAGCGCCACCATGAGGTCAAAAGACGGCACTAAAGGCCCAAACACAAACCCAGGACACGCGTTGATTGTTTCTCTGTACACGGTGACGCATCACTAGCAACACAAAAAAAACCTAAACATGCAAAGTGGTAAGACAAATCTGACGGCACCGGAGACGAGCCTGGGAACTTGTCACAACTCAACCGGCCGTTTAACGCGAGGGGCCCAAACGCAGACCCTGCAGGCAGAGGAAGTAAGAACTATGATTATGGAGTAGAAGTGGTGTTGTAGATCTTACCACACGCAAGTACTCACTACTGCCACATACACATTGTTCACTTATACTAAACAATAGTACAACACAATGGCTCTCACCTACACACCAGTCAATGGTTAATCAGGGTCCGAGCAGCGGGGGGCACAGATCCCGGACGCGCCCCAATTTGTTACGCACGTACCCGGAGACATCCCTACGGGTGATGTGTGCCCAGGGCGTCTTTCCCAACACTCCCAAGTGCTTTCCGTTCTCCCTGGGAAGGACACAAGAAATACAAATGATTAACACCTTTAATAATCCAAAACACTCCACCATGTCCAACCAATACACAAGCGCACCCCCCAACACAAGCTCACACCCTGCCGGAGAGATCTGGACTGAACAACCAGGAACACATGAATACAGCTGATGGGACGATGCGATTGGAGGATGGGAAAGCAGGAAGCAGCTGTAGGAGATCACGCGAGGGCGGATGAGTAATGAAGACAATTAGCTCCACCTGAGGAGGGTTAACACACACAGAGACAAGACCGGGGTCGTAACATGCGTAGACGCCGTTTACCCTCCACTACAGCCCTGCCCCCACCACACGTCTTTCTGCTGAAATCTCCGTGCTTCATCTTCAAGTCATGATGACCGGCCTAAATAAAGAGACATTTCTTAAAGAATTTCTCAACATGCGAGTTGCTTTATTAAATAAATGGAAGTGGTTCGATATCTCTCCTCACAGTCCTTCATGACTCGGCTGTTGGGAAACCGTCGACTTCCCTCTTGTGTTTCTGCTGAAATGTCGTACGAGGATGAAGAGCAGATTGTGACACCGAGCATCACACACACATCTGTAGCCGTGCTCCTCTGTTACTGGACACAGACACACAAACTCGCTGCATTTCTCCCGTCGAAGTCAAAGCGATTTCAGGCGAAAAACGTGCAAACGCTGCGGCGCGACGGCCTGCCAGCGCGGAGACGCTCCCCGTCGCCCCTGACGTCCTGCAGACAGCAGAACTCCAGCGGTACGATACGTCCTCGTGCTCATATTGCCACCGATACTGGAGACACGTCGCACTTTTAACAAACGGAATACGACCATACGTGCATTTCTTACAACATCCCATCGCTGCACTGAATATAGTACATTATCGTGTAGGACAATTGTGACATTTCAACAAGGCAAATCAAAGTGCTTAACATAAAACCATCAAAAACATCCAAACATAGAAAACAAGCAAGATTTATAAACAGTTATGAACATTGATACATTGAAACATGACATAACAAGTAGAGAACTCGCTGTGAAGTCTGTACAAAACCATTCGTGTGTTTTTTGAAAGAATTTAAACGTTGATACTGGAAGAAAACGTCCTGATCATTGATTGATCCATTTTGGGTTCGGGGGAGATTGTGATGGACACGTTTCTGTACATCAGGGAACTTTCCATGTACCTTTTATTCACCAATCCATTCAGGCCATGAACACCATACGCACCAAGTGATCAAGGGACTAATAGAAAATATCGTCTTTAGTTTAAGCTCTTGGTACAACAAGTTAGAAACACTCATGCTTGACTTCGGCCTGGAGAGGATTCTTAATTATCCGTCTTTAAGATGCGATTAAGATGTAAATGACTTGGATCAACCCCGACAAGACTGAACTACTTCTCTTTCCCGGCAAAGATTCGCTTACCCAGGACCTGTCAGTCAACTTTGGAAACTCCGTGCTAACGCCCACTTTGACCGCTAAGAACCTCGGCGTCACACTCGACAGCCAACTCTCCCTGACTCCCAACATCACCGCGACAACGCCATCCTGTAGAGCAGGGGTCTCAAACTCAAATCAGCTGCAGGCCAGATGCAGCCCACTTCAACCGAACGCGGGCCAGACTAGCGTCCGAACGGCATGGACGACAATAACACAACTTAACACTCACTTTCAAAAGCAGTCATTGAACCCCACCCTGGGGGATCGGTCCGAATGAGACTACAACACTAGTCCTCCTTTAACTCAGCGGGGGAGACCTAAGGTCATGTGACCGTGGAATTCCTTTATAGCCAAACGTGAAGTTACGTGAATCGAAGCTGCGTAGTAATGGACGGAGACGCTCGTCGGTGATGTCAGATGCTTCATGTGTTGTTAGTGTGAGTCGTAAAGGAAAACTTTATTAAACGAGCGATGCTAACGGTTAGTCACATGATCACCTGCGCGAAAGAGGGCAGGAAACTGAATTTCACCCTCCTGCTCTCTGCACCTCGGCCGACACACACGACCCGCCCCCCATGTCAGTCACATGCATGCCACGTTCACTGGACAAGCACACAGTAGGAAACCAGAACATCACAACATGTCCCACACAGCAGCTGACAGTGGGGTTACAGTATAAAACTTGCGGGCCGCACTAACATTACACTTTCATATTAAGGATGGGGCCACAAAATATCGTCCCGAGGGCCGCAATTGGCCCGCGGGCCGCGAGTTTGAGACCCCTGCTGTAGATACACGCTCTACAACATCAGGAGAATATGTCCCCTTCTCACTCAGAAGGCAGCGCAGGTACTGATTCAGGCTCTTGTCATCTCTCGCCTGGACTACTGCAACTCCTCCTGGCAGGTCTCCCTGCCACCGCCATTCGACCTCTGCAGCTCATCCAGAATGCAGCAGCTCGACTGGTCTTCAACCTTCCTAAATTCTCCCACACTACTCCACTCCTCCGCTCTCTTCACTGGCTACTGGTGGCCGCCCGCATCCAAAACATTGGTGCTCACGTACCATGCTGTGAATGGATCGGGTCCAGCTTACATCCAGGACATGGTCAAACCCGACATCCCGACCCGCACTCTCCGCTCTGCATCTGCAAAACTACTCCCCTCCCCCTCACTGAGAGCAAAACACTCTAGGTCTCCACTCTTCACTGTCCTTGCGCCGAAATGGTGGAACGAGCTCTCTGAAGACATCAGGACCGCAGAGAGCCTTCACATCTTCCGCCGCAAACTAAAGACACACCTCTTCAGACTCTACCTCGACTAAAGACTAACAAATTGTAGCACTTAAATTGTACTTGTAACGTCACTCATCTATAGCAAATTGTAAATTGGCTTATTTGAGGAAATTGCACTTTCTTGTTTCTTGTTCTCCTGAGTTTGTACCCTATGGTTGAATGCACTTATTGTACGTCGCTTTGGATAAAAGCGTCCGCTAAATGACATTTAATGTAATGGATGAGTCTTTATTGTCAAAGAGGAACTCCTTCAGGGGGAACCAGCAGCGAGAGCGTCCCCACCCTGACATCTTCACCAACAGATGTTGAGGACTTCTGCTCGGTGGATGACTCGCAGATTCTGCTCAAGACAAAGAAGCTTCCTGTTTCCATCTGTTCATGAGAAACTTGCATTAATAAGAGAAGAACAACATGGACTTGTGGCCTAAACTCATAAACATACAAACTCTCAAAGTTTAATCCGTTAAAAAAGGTCATTTCAGATCAATAAAACAACAACAAAAGTGTTGTAGATGAACATTTTGTCTGTGAATACTGATCATTTTGAAGAGATCTCTGTTCTAGCGCCACCATGAGGTCAAAAGACGGCACTAAAGGCCCAAACACAAACCCAGGACACGCGTTGATTGTTTCTCTGTACACGGTGACGCATCACTAGCGGGTAACAGGTGGAATTTGGGAACATTTCAATAGTTTGACATCACACCTGTTTGTATCACACATTATAATTGAGGAATGGATCCATTCAGAACGGCTCTGCTCTTTGAGTCTGATCTTCATTTAGTATTTGGTGCGTTTTTACTGGGTGTCCATTAGACGCTGGAAGCGGCTGAATGTCAAACTTCCTCTTCTTTGTCTTCAGAAGCGTCTGCTGGGCGGAACCCGTGAGCTCACATCTCACCAACACACCTTCTTCAACGTCTTCCTCATTTCTGAGAAAGTTCAAAAGAAGAACCTCCCTGAGGGAACGCTCCTCTTTATGAACGCTGCTTCCTCCCGACCGTCTTCACTGCAGCAACACGTGAAGGAGAAGAAGAAGAAGAAGAAGAAGAAGAAGAAGAAGAAGAAGAAGAAGAAGAAGAAGAAGAAGAAGAACTCACCTTTCTACCAGACAGGAACAATCCAACAGCAAAGATTAGTGGTAAATATGTGGATTTCTTAAAGGAGATATGTTCCTATTTTATTGGAATAATGATTTTTATTTGATTAGCGTGACGATTAGCATGATTGACATTTGTGGTCCTACATACATGTATTCTACTTTGGCAGTTTAGTGGACGTTTTAAGATATAAAAGTTGTCAATAAAACAAAATAGACAAAGCAGTAATTTGCCTCCAACAACATATTTGAAAATATTCCCTCAATCATGAAGCTGCATGTTGTGTCCAGATGGCGAAGCTGTGGCTGGTGGCCGTGCTGCTGCTGTTGTCTGCGTCTGTTGGGAGTTCTATGTACAGTCTAGTGAACCGTCCCAATAAGTGAGTAAACATCCCCGACTGCTCGTTGTCTTTTCACGTTGACTCATTTCCAATTAGCCAATATTAAATGATATTATACAAAATGATATATAACTCTAAAATTAATTTATAACATAACGAGTTCAATACATGAGTCTTTTATGAGGAGCAGCATGATGCTTAATGCAGCGTGTGTTCAGCAGCGAAGTAACGGTGTTTAGCACAAAGAGGACTTTTCAGTCTGTGCAGACTGTGTGTTTCCTTTGAATCAAAGTCAAAGAAAAACACTTTGAGTGACGCAGGTTGAGCAGTTACACAATGAGATCAACGTTTCCATCCATTCCTCTGACTTACGTTCAACCAATGACAGTTGGTATTTTACCTCTTCTCTTCTTCTGAACAATACGACCTGCGAGAGAAATCCACCTTCCACAGGGTGCAGATGTTGCACTTTGTGCTGCACCAACTCTGTGTAATACTTTATGTGGTACTTCAGGCTT
>BMAF01001999.1:0-13883 GCA_014132575.2 Gasterosteus nipponicus | reverse complement strand
GATTGTTTCATATCTTTATTCTCAATCTGCAAAGTCAGAGTAATTTAAATAAGTGTGTTGCAGTGAAAAGTACAGTATTTTCCTCTGAAAATAAAAGCAGATAATTGAATTATTTAAGTAACGTAAGGTGTTTTTTGTGCAGAGAGCCGGTGTGAGGACTTTCACTGCCACAGTGACGTTTCCCGGCTGTGGTCGTGTTGCTTTTGACGTTGATCGCCGATTGATGACGAGCCGCTTCTGAGCTCGTATCAGCTGGAATGCGACGATAAAGGACTTAAAATAACGGGAGTGGCTGCAGGGTGAGAGGAGCCTGCCTGTGCTGCCGGGGGGCTCCTGTGAGTCCTGCTGAGGAGAGTCGACTCCGTCGCCGTGTGTGTGTGTCCTTGGTGACATCCCCAGACACAGGTAACACGCCAAGGTTACCGCGGCGACGACACACGGGATGATGAAGTACGCCTGCTCAGGTACTTCACCTGCACAGCAAAAGAGCTTCATTTTACCAAATACAGGAAATGTGATTCATTCTTCTTTGTATAACTCTCGCAGTTATTGCTTCACCAACTCAATAAAATGATGTCACAGTTTGGGATCTGAAACTAAAAAGGCCACGAAGAATTTCATTATAAAATAACACCAGTTCAAAAATAATAACAAAGAATTTGTCCTTTTGCTCACTTAAGATGGAGACGAGCATCACGAGTGCAGCGATGATCCCGGACGCCCCCTGACCGATCATGAACCAACGCAAGTGCTGTTGGAAGAGCAGACTGACCACACCGAACAGACTCCCCACCAGCACGCCGTTGGACACTGCACACACACACACACACACACACACACACACACACACACACCACAGCCATCATGGAGTCCATCCTCTGCTCCTCCATCACCGTCTGGTGCGCTGCAGCCACAGCCAAGGACAAGGGCAGGCTGCAGCGCGTCATCCGCTCTGCAGAGAGGGCTGATCGGCTGCAATCTGCCGTCCCTGCAGGACTTGTTCTCTTCCAGGTCTCTGAAGCGAGCTAGAAAGATGGTGGCCGACCCCTCTCACCCTGTTTGTGCCCCTTCCATCGGGCAGGAGGCTGAGGTCCATCAGGACTACGACCTCCCGCCACACCAGCAGCTTCTTCCCGTCGGCAGTGGGGCTCATCAACAGAGCCGGTCCCCCACTGCCTGACTATAACACACCGGTCACTCCCCTTCACACTGCACATGTCACTCTAACTGTCATTGTTCACTTTGTCGTCACTCATCACTGTCACTTGTTCGCTAGTGCACTTTATGCTTAATATTTTTTACTTTTTTAATATTTTAATTTTTAACTAACTTTATTCTCTTGTTTTATACTGACCCATAGCCGTATTCCACTAACCCATTGCATTTCATTTTATTTTATTACTTGTGCACTGCTGTCTTGTTGTCTATTGTCACACTGTCTACTCTCACGCACCAACCGCCAAGACAAATTCCTTGTATGTTTGACATATTTTGGCAATAAATGTTTCCTGATTCCTGATTCCTGACACGACCATGGGATATCGACCACCGTGTGTGTGTGTGTGTGTGTGTGTGTGTGTGTGTGTGTGTGCTTGTGTGCATGCACCCACTGTTGATGACCACGATGGTCGCCATGGTGACGTAGAAGAAGATGCGCGGCTCCATGTCGACATCCACCAGGACGGCCGTGGCAGCAAATAACCCGATGATCAAGACCATGGTGGAGACCACGAGCGGGCAGTGTTTAAGATCACAACTCCCACACGGAGCCGCTGGAAGGCCACGCCCACAACACCTGCGCAGAGCCGCTGGAAGGCCACGCCCACAACCGCTGCGCAGAGTCGGGGAGAGGAAACGCGTCACGTGACGGTCGGACACGTCAGAACCGACGCCGCCGTGTCAGGAACTCACCTGGTGCAGAGGCAGTTGAGCAGGCTGGAGACCACCAGGGGCAGATTGGCAGCCAGGGGCATCCAGAGCTCATAGCTGTAGCCTCCGCCCCCCCGACGTGGTGCTTGGTGCTGCTGCCAGGCGCCGTTGGAAATACTTCCAGAGATGGAGAAACAAACGACATCTTTGTTAAGAAAATGAATGTCTGGGACCAATGTTCGTGGTATTGAGCGTAGGTTTCTACATCCTAAATGTCCGACCGTGTGTTCCGTCGTTCTATCTGGGAACATCGAGAGCAACGAAGAGCCGCAGTGCGACACGAGAAGCTCCGATGTTACGAGTGAAGCGACGTGAAGAGTTTGTGCTTTACACATTTCTTAATATTCATTTTGAATAAAAAGAAGGGAAACCTGAGACGCGATGATGAAGAAGTTCCATGGCAGCAGAGATCCCACACCGAGCACAAAGATGATGATGCAGGGCACCAAGCGTCTGCTGTGGAGAACACAGACACCTTCATGTCAACTTTAGATTAACACCGCAGTTTATGCCACATCAACAATATGTACCAAACTCACCGGGGGGGCAGGTTCGCCCTGTTGGTGGTCGTTTGACATGTTGATTCTTCTGTCTGGTTTCTAAAGAAAAGTGAAGCCTCTAAAAATATGAAAAAACATTAAAAAAAGATGCAGCAAGTGTCCAAATACTGGATCAATACCACACGGTCGATATGCACAATTTTCCATTTAAGTTAATGCACCGATTTTGATCTGGAAAGGCATCATGTTGTAAACTGACGTTTTGCACCCTACAAATAAAACATGTTATTTTACATTAATTTGGGCGATAATAAATTATTTTTTTCTAAATAGCAGGACTTGATGGCCTCAAGTCTTCGTTCCATTACTAAATGAGCGTCTTAATATCTTTTAATGACACGCATTCATTCATATGAATTGTGTTACCCTCTTTGTGTTAAATTCCTGCCCTGTAGCACTTTGTGATCTCGGTCTGTGGAAAGCACTTTATAAATGAATTTGACCTTTTACTTACTTCTGTTCTCCACACAGAAACAACACGAGAAAAACTACATGTGGATGAAAAACCTGAATGAGCCGTTTTGTGGCGTTCAGAGTCTCTGGGTCATGACGTAGGCGTGCACTCTGCAGGTGGAGCGTGTTACCGTGAAGGGGCTCCTTCCTTCTGGGTGGTGCAGCACACGTGCTGACAGCCTCATGTACCCGGGTTACACCGTCTGACGTGTTGGTACCGACCGTCTTCCTGCTTCTCATGAGATCACAAACAGGAATCTTCTCTTTGCTCGGATGCTTCAAAGTATTTATTGTGTGTTTTTCTTTGTCATCGGTCGTCTTTCTGTTCGTTCTCGACTTTTAAAAAGTGATCAAATGTTTTGTTGTGTCATTTTAAAGAGGACGACCCTCTTTAGGAAAATAAAAAGAAACGTGAAGGAACTCTGAAGTTGTCTTGTGAGGTGATCTTGTATCTAAAGGAGGTCACGCCTCCTCCACGTGGTCCAGTCGCTGTGCACGTGTCATCAAGGAGACAAACACGTATGACGTCATAAACTCATGAAGCTGCTTCATGAATAACAGCCTGTGCAGCTCCAACAACTACAGCTCAGCTGCTAAACTCTTGTTACATCATTTAAGTTCATGGTTTTGCTCTCCGGCACCAAATAAATACTTTGTTACTACAGCAGGAAAACTGTGGATCAACGTTTGTGTATAATTACAGTTGTATTTGGTTATTATTCTGCTGCTGGTTCTCAGTCGAGTGGATTCTCCTCAGTATCTGAAGCCACTGAACAGTTTCATCAACCTCGTGTATTAACTCACGTTAGAATTGATCTTTCTGTGGAACTCGTGTCGTTCACACTGACCAATTGTCACGTGATCAATAAACAAAGAACTCGGACATGTTTCCTGCATTAAACAAGACGTTTTTAATTAACATGAATATAAATATAACTTGTGTAAACCCGTCATTTCTGTTCAGTGTTCAGTTCAAGTTATTTATGAGGCAAAAGTAACTTGTTCAAGAGATGTATGTTTCCTTTTTTTCAACAATCACTCATCTTTATTTTTAAGTCTTATTACAAATATTCACAAAACAAATCAAAATGAGCCAAAGTGACTTTAAATAATTCAAACCACTTTTCAAACCAAAAGAACATTTGCATCTATATTATTTATTCACTTTCATGCACAATAACAACAACACAAAGTGTATTCTGTGAACATGATGGAAAGGTCAGAGGCGTTTATGAGAATATTAAATATTCAACAATATGTTTTCAGAGGCTTCACATCAGATATAATTTGTTTTGCTGATTTACTCAAAGTCAAACTTCAGCTTTGGATATTTAGTGAAAATAAAAAGTCTGGATTCAAAAGGTTGAAATAGATATTCTCCATAAGGCGTCATGATACAGAAATAAAGAGAAAAACATACAGTATTTATATAAAAATATGTACATTTATTCCCTTTAATGAATAAAATCATCACATGAAATCAGAGAATGATTAATTTACTCCGACAGGAGAGATGATCAGAGGAGCAGAGTTTCTACCATCGTAATTATAACCAGGACAGAAGAACGGGAAGAGCTTCTCAGTGAAGGAGCAGCCAGTGAAGGAGTAGATGAGAGCTGCAGCTTCTACGTCATAAAAGGAGACCACACCCTCCTCATAGTCCACAAACACCCCCACCTTCTGAGGACCAGACTTCACAGAGAGAACAACTGGAGGATCATCAAGAGCTTTGTATTTATTTCCATTTATCAAACATATGATCCAGTAACCATCCTGAGGACTCAGTGAGATGAATCCCTTCCTGTTGACTGACTCTCTGTTCACTCCTAAATACCACTGAGTCTTTCCTTCAACCTGAACCTCAAAGTAGAATCTGCCTGAAGAGAAACTCTGCTTTGTTAAAACACAGTAATCAATAATAAAACTCTCTGGGTTGTTTGGGAGATTCTTGTTCACAACACCACATTTCACTTGTTTCCCATCGTCAGACAGGATGAGTAGAGGATGAGCTGTTTCAGGATCAAGAGTCAGATCCACTGCAAACATCTGGACCATCTTCAGCTCAGCAAACCACTTCTTCATCTTCTTACTGAGTGTCTCCTCCAGCTGAGACACAGCTCTCACCACAGTCCCCTCATATGAAGGACAAACACTGACCTCTGTCCAGTCCTTGGTGGGTGGTGGCTGATGGATGTTTGAGGACTGGAGAAGATGGAGGTGGTCTTCAGAGAGAGACAGCTGCTCCACCTCAGCGCTCCTCTTCATCAGCTCAGAGATTTCCTCTTCCAGCTCTCTGATGAAAGCTTCAGCCTGTTTCTTTGTGGCTTCCTGCTTCTCTTCTATTGTTTTGAGGAGCTCCTTCAAGCCTCTTCCAACAGACTCCATCAGATCAGTGAAGACCTGAACACCTTCTGCTTTCTCTCTGCCTGCATCTTCCTCACTGAGGTCGACCGAGTGTTTGATCTCCTGAATCTTCACTCTTCTCTTCTGGATCATCTGCTGGATTTCAGCCTCTGTCTTCTTCAGCTCGACCTTCTTTTCTTCATATTCTTCTTCCAGAGGAACATACTCATGGTTCTTGTGGTCTAAAACAGTGCAGAGCATGCAGACACACGTCTGGTCGCTCTTACAGAACAGCTCCAGAGGTTTATCGTGCTTCGTACACATCCTGCCTTCCAGGTTCTCCACAGGGTCCATCAGCTGATGTCTCTTCAGGCGTGAAGCTGTCAGATGAGGCTCCAGGTGAGTCTCACAGTAGGAGAACAGACACACCAGGCAGGACTTGAGGGCCTTCACTTTGGTTCCAGTGCAGACGTCACAGGGAACTTCTCCTGGTTTGGACTCTTGTTGCTCTGAGCTGCTGCTGCTGGCTTTCTGCTGAGCAGACTGTCTGAACTGAACAACCATCTCAGAGATGAAGGTGTTGACCCTCAAATCAGGTCTGGTGATGAAGTCCTTCTTACACATTGGACACAGGTTCTGGTCGCTGGTGTTCCAGTGTTCATTGATGCAGTTCATGCAGAAGTTGTGTCCACATGGTGTGGTGACTGGATCAGTGAACACATCCAGACAGATGGAGCACAGGAACTGATCTTCAGATGGACCATAGTTTGCAGAAGCCATGTCTACACATGTTGTGGAAGAGAAGAAACACGTTATATTTAAAATAGTTTTCATGAATAGTTTTATCTTGAAACCAGTCCAGAATGTGTCCACATGCTGTGAATAAAGAGCAGCACGCTAACAACGCTCTGCTTACTTGGTGACAAACACGTAGCGTCTCATTTAGATGACTCACACTAAAAGCCTCCAGCAGGTTCGCTGTGGAACACGTTTAACTTGATCCACCAAGAGGTAACAGAGGAAGGGATCAGGAAACAGAGAGACACTAAAGTTTAAAGCACAGAGATTCAGCTCCAAGTGACTGAAGTCCTGGACAGTTTGAAGCTGTTAGACTGAGTTACTGTATCGTGGGACTGTGGATAAACACACGTGGTTTTATTGTTAACATTCTATCAAGTAGGAAGTGAACAGAGAGGAACTTCCTGCCTGAGTAAAGTACAAGTTGTGTGTTCTTCCTGCTTGTTGAAGGTGTAAATGTGACCAGCTGTACTCACCAGTGTTCTGAAGAGACTCTGCTGTGTTGCTGAGGAACACCTGATGACGTCACTTTGACTTTCTCTCAGAGAAACACGGAGACTTGTCTTCACTGCAGCGCGTCTGCCTCTCTGACCAACGAACTTTCATTTCTGGAGAGTGACGTAGAAGCTCCGCCCCTCCGTGTAGCTCCGCCTCCTACTGGAGCGTCATCAGCAGGTGAGGTTTGTTTCCTCCTCTGATTCATGCTGACTGCTGGAGGATTCAGTCATCAACAGTATGCAGAGAGAGACAAAGTCCGCTGTTCGAACAACTTACACCAAAGGTACTAAAATTGGAGATTAAGGACTTTGTTCTGTATAACTAATAATAATCATATTTCTAGTCAGCACACGGTTGAGGCTTTTATTCTGAAGTTAGCACATCTTCCATTCCTGTTTCATCCTGACAGTTTTAAGGCAACGGCCATTAAGATGAAGCATGTTAAGATAGTAAGAAAGAGTGAGGATGTATCTAGTTCTACTTCAGTGATCAGCTGGTGGCTTTTCTCTGGCTCCTTATTGGACGATGGAGTTTTGACGGAGTGTTGCTCCCAGCATGCAGATGAAGATCAGCTGGCTCTCAGATCAGATCTCACTACTGTTCACCGTGTGACGACTTCCTGTGAGGTCTGACCTCAGTTTGTTTGTCCTGCAGCTCCCCGACCTGAAGGATGCTGCTAGCAAGCTAACAGTGTCCCAGTGAAGGTATCCGGGGCTTTTATTGTGAAGGATGGAAACAAAAGTGTAGAGATGTTCTGGAGTGTCAATCAGATAGTAAAGTCTACTTCTTCCTCAGCAACAATTCAATTATATTGAATATTTCCGACCTGAATACTCATCCTCTCATTATTAGTGAGCATGCTGGTGACTTTTATATGGAACAGATTTAACACCGAAATCTGTCACTAGATGGCGCTTCAACACGTCGCTGGTCAAAGATCCTCACTTTAACAGTGTGATTAAAAAAGAGTGGGCATCCTTCCTAGAAACACGTGCTTCCCCAGTTTCACCGACCATCCTACAGGAAACAAGGAAAGCAGCTTTAAGAGGAATAATCATCTCATTCAAGTTTACAAAAAATGAACATAAAAACAAATCAATCGACTTTATTAATGCAAGTGACCCAACATTGGTAACACATTAAGGACGTATGAATTCCAAATAAATTAAATTCTAAATAATACAATTCAATTCCTAAGACACAGACTTAGACAAGACCATTTTCACCATAGCAATACAGCTGGTAAATATTTGGCAAATCAAGTTAAATGAAAAAATAAAAAACTCAATCATTAAGCACTCAGAAGGAAACCCCACAAATTTACCCGATGACAGAATAATATCTTCAGAAGTTTTCATGCCAATATACATTCATCTAAAAAGGACCCAAATCCAGAAGACATGATTTCATTTCTCAACTCCTTTGATCTACCACAGATTAACCAAGAACAAACTAACATACGTGACTCACCTTTAACACATAAAGACCTTATGGCCAATAACAAAGCACCGATGATAACTGAGAAAAAAAACAAAATTAGCAATTTCCGTATGTCAGTCCTCGTCAAACCAAACAAAGATCCAACTCTTCCAAACTTAACGTCCTATTTCACTCCTCACTGTAGATATTAAAATCATCAGTTAGGCACCAGCTCACAGATCAGAAAAAGTCACCCCATCCACAATTCGTCCAGATCAAACCGGCTTTATCAAAGGTAGACGTTCCTCCACCAACACACGCAGACAGTTTAATTTAATAAAGGACTCATGATTACAACAAGCGGAACCATCGCAGCCTCTTTGGACGCAGGAAAAGCCTCTGACAAAGTAAACTCGACATTTCTCATGAGCACATTACAAACATTTTGGGGAATCGTTTATTAACTGGGTTCAGATTCTGTACACTGCACCTGCAGCCACGTTCATCACTGTGGAGGGAAAATGTTTCTCATTGTCCAACATATTTTCATGTTATAATCAGTTTTTAGAGAGTAGGGATACATTTATATTAACATAGATATACAGATGAGTTACAATTCAACAGAGAGAAGGTTGCAAAGATATGTAAAGACAGGAGTCATGGTGATACTGGGGACGGCAAAAGGTTTACGACAAGATAGTGTAGAGCAGGGGTCACCAACCCAGTGCCCGCGGGCACCAGGTCGCCCGCAAGGACCATATGAGGCGCCCGCAGGCCTGTTCTAAAAATAGCACAACTCACCACTAGTGAGCGGTCTAATAAAAATTTTAATTTTAAAATAAATCATTTTTTTAATCACACTTTCTTTTATATGTATATGAAAATGACAAGATATTTAAAATAAAATAATTGAAAATATTTGTATAATACATGAAAGTTTTGATAATTTAGTCGAACTCTGACCTATTCTAGTTCAAAGGTGAGTGCGGGAACAGCAATGATGCGGAGCTGAACGCACATTCTTACCCCAAAAACATGGCAGAAAAAAGGAAGAGAACGTATCATTTTCACAGTGAATGGGAGGAAGAATTCTTTTTTACAAGTGTGACAGAAAACTGCGTTTGTCTCATTTGCGGGGCGACTGTGGCGACGGCAAAGCGTCACAATGTGGAGAGACGCTACACGCAAAAGCTACCAAGCTAACTGCCCCGCGGGAAGCGCGCCGCGGGAGCTAACGGCAGCTCTGGGAAAGCAGCAGTCTTTTTTCACGAAGCCGGCAAAGAACTCCCCAAAAAGCAACCGAAGCGTCGTTTAGAGCTGCACATCTCCTGATAAAGAAGAAGAAGGCCTTTTCAGACGGAGACGTTTTCAAAGAAGCAATGATGATTATTGCCAACACCGAACTTAAAGACCAGAAAAATGGAACCGATTTAATCTCCACTCTCTCCGATGACCAACTGGGGGCATCGACGATGACTCGACGGGTGTCAGCTACGTCCACTAACCTGGCCGAGCAGCTGGCCCGGGATCTGGCACGTGACGTTTACAACGCGGTGAAGGAGTTTTTCGTACAGAAAAAGGTGCCACTGGAAAAGCTGGTAGCGGTGGCTGCAGACGGAGCTCCTGCTATGATCGGCCGACATGCAGGTTTCATCGCGCACTGTAAAGGTGACCCAGACTTCCCAAAACTTCTGCATTACCACGGCATCCTTCACCAGCAGGCGTTACTTTCCCTCTGTGCGATCGGTGCTGAAAGACAATGCTTCTGCATCTGAGGCAATGGACAAAGTTGCAGAAAAGTACTGTCAAGTCCTAAACAGACTTAGACAAGAGTTTGAGGATAGGTTTTGTGACCTTGATCAGCTTGAGCCATGTGTCTCATTCATCTCCAATCCTTTCACGAACAAGGACATAACTGACATTGCTGAGCAACTAAGTGCAACGTTCAACTTGGATGCTGCACAGGTGGAGATTGAAATTGTTACATTGCAAAATGACCTGCACCTCAAAGCCCACCAGGCTGCACCAAACTTTTGGAGCCTTGTTGACACAGAAAAGTACAGTACGTACTTCTATAGTCCTCAAACATCCATCAGCCACCACCCACTAAGGACTGGACAGAGGTCAGTGTTTGTCCTTCATATGAGGGGACTGTGGTGAGAGCTGTGTCTCAGCTGGAGGAGACACTCAGTAAGAAGATGAAGAAGTGGTTTGCTGAGATGAAGAGGGTCCAGATGTTTGCAGTGGATGTGACTCTTGATCCTGAAACAGCTCATCTTCATCTCATCCTGTCTGACGATGGGAAACAAGTGAGACTTGGTGATGTGAAGAAGAAGCTTCCAAACAACCCAGAGAGATTTTCTTATTTGTTCTGTGTTTTAACAACAGTCCTGTCAGTCGACAGGAAGGGATTTATCTCACTGATTTCATGTGATTTTATTCATTAAAGGGAATAAATGTACATATTTTATATAAATTCTGTATGTGTCACGGCGTGGGTTTGTTTCCTGTTTTATTTTGGAGTTCCCTGCCCCTAGTGTCCCTGGGTTAACCTCACTTCCTGCCTTGTCCTGTCATCCCCTGTGAATGTCTGAATGTTTCCACCTGTGTCCAATTCCCCGTTCCTGACAGTATGTTTTTCTCTTCATTTCTGTATCATGACACCTTATATCTATATTAATATCTATTTCAACCTTTTTATTCCAGACCTTTTTTATTTTCACTTAATATCCATAGCTGAAGTTTGACTTTGAATAAATCGGCAAAACAAATTATATCAGATGTGCAGCCTCTGAAAACATTGTGGCGGCTAAAACTCGCTCTGTTTGGCCCCTGTTTATGCGTCCTATCGTTTTAGCCGGGAGATCGGGTCCAGTTGTCTTGACAGCACGAGAAACAAAGACGCTCAGTCGAATTGTAAGTTTTACTTGCTGCACGTGGAGCCCGGTCAAGAATCTTAGAGTATTGGACTCTTCACTCAATCACAGCCGACTCCAACTAGACTTCCCCATGCAGCCTCCTTTTATTGAGGTAGTGAACTATGTAAGCATGATGAGTCGACACTTGTTTGTTAAAAAGGTCAGTAGTACAGCAGTAAAAGGCATTGTACACCAAACTGTGTATGTCGACTCGAGGTTTAAAACCGCTTACACAGGTGAATGTGTGTGTGTGCGTAAGGTAACGTATGAGTGTGTGCAAATGTGTTTTGGACTTTCCTCCCATATATTGAGTTGCTGTTCAGTTTGGTGGAGAAAATACAGTTGAGTCCACCGTTTCCTGTTTTAACGCAATTAAAACAGGACAATGAAACAGCACAAGATACAAGTACAGTACAAGTTATACTGCATAAAAGGGCAATGGACAAAGTGAACTAATCATTTAGATGATGATGATACTTTTGAGCTTGTGACCATGCAGACGGAGGTTGCTGGTTCGCAGATGAAGCAGGGTACGGTGGTGGGCATGTGTTGAGGAGAGGGCCGCCAGCCCCTGTGAGACTCGGATACAAGGGAGAAGAAGCGCATCGGTCATTTTGTTCAATAACATTTGGGATCTGGTTTTTCAACCAATGTGGTTTTTGCGCATGTCAATTCTTTAGCCATTTGTTTCCTTTCTCTACATTCACATTCATCCTCCCACCATTTTAACCATTTACTTTGTTTCTCAATGTCCTCCAAGTCTTTGCCTTTTATCACCCTCTGAGTTTTTATACCCTTCTCTTTTCCCTCTCAGCCTGTTCGTAACATGTTCAGTTTTATTCTACTGAAAGAACCATTCGCAGGGGAACCCAAAATCTGTTGACCACTCGGGCAAAAACTCTAGAGATTGATCTCCATATTTCCTTCTCATCAGATCCACAATGGGTCCTTCCAGAGAACCCATTTCCTTTTTACTTTTACCCTGTACACCACCCATCTTTCAGGCGCGGTGAAGTATACTTTTTATTACTTAAAATATAGTTGTCACTATAAGTATTGATTTTCTTTTACCTAGGAAAAATACAAGTTAAAACCCAACCAGAACTATTGGTTAGTAAATATAGGTCAAGGGCGCAAATATCTGTTTTCAGATTACTGTCCGAAAACCCCAATATTGTTCCTGTCTTCCTGTTAGGTCAATGGCTGAGATTTTGCGATTTCAGTGAACTCTCAAAATCCCTCCTATCTTCCCCTTGGGTCAAGGGTCACAATTGTCAATTGCCCCTGTCTTCCCATTTGGTCAAGGGTCACATTTATGCGTTTTCAGATAGTTAGTCTGAACACAATCGTAAATGCGCACATTGCTCCCTGTCTTCCCCAGTAAAAAGTTGGATGCTGATGAACCGGAAATACTGTATAATTACTCTGTGTATAATTTTATACACATTTTTCAAATAACCGGATAAAAAGACAAGTTATCATCATTAGAAGCCAAATCAAATAACCGAAATTTGGATTTTCTAAGAAGAGAGAGAGAAAAAATAATTTAAAAAAAAATCCCAAAGTACTAAATACCCGTCTTTGTAATCTGTTATCACCCGTTATAATTCAGATAAACCCCGTTTGAAAATCAGAATATCAACTTCTTACCCGATTCGTGTGAAAATCTTCCTCATCGGATCGTGTTGAAGCCAATCAGGTCTCTTTTGGTCGCCGGTCCCCTCTCTCTGAGTGTGATGAGGTATAGGGCAGAATCTGTCACACTCACCTGCCAGCTCGATCTTCCACACCTTCCCCGCATCCACAATCAGTCACTCTCCTGCCTTCCACACCTGCCCCGCATCCACAATCAGTCACTCTCCTGCCTTCCACACCTGCCCCGCATCCACAATCAGTCACTCTCCTGCCTTCCACACCTGCTTCGCATTCACAATCAGCCCCGCTACATAAGCACTGCACACCCAGCCTGTCATTGCCATATTGTTCTTTGCGTCATGTAAGTCTCTCCAGCACTCTACCTCGGACTGATCTCCCGGTTTCGACCCTGCCTGTTCCCGACCCGTTCGTCTGTCTCCGCCCCGGTGAGCACCTCAGCCTTCTGTCCCCGACCACGAGTCCTGCCTGAGCGCCTCGGGTTTCTGTTGCCTGCTCCTTGGACTGCCCGGCGCTTCTGCCCCTGTGCTCCGGATCCCGGACCGGCCCAGCGATCGCACCAGCTGTCTCCCGGCATCTCCTCCCCGATCCTGAGGACCGCACTCTGCTCTGCCTCTCATTGTGCCCGAACACCTGCTGTGAGGCCGTGTTCAATAAAAGCGTTAACCAAACACTCCGTGCCGTTGTGCTGCATTTGGCTCCGCCACACGCCCGTGTCAGAATCACGTTTGGAGGATCCTGAAGGGGTCCCTTCCCGGACGTCCTCGGAGTCCCTACGGAGCTTCAAACGATCCCACTTCTGACACCAAATTGTGGTGGAAGATTTTGCACAGACAATCGTTAAGTAAGAAACAAAGGCTCTGAGTCAAGTATGTCTTTTTTCCATTTATTTCCTTCTAAGGGAAAAAGGGTCACAACAGCTACGTGGTCAGTAGACTGTCCAGAACCTCCTTTTTTCCCCCAACACATCGAGGCAGTTCTTATACCTAAGTTTAGATATCGGTGGCGTCAACAGAAACCTTTGACCATCTTGTTGAGTATCTACAGCCAGAGTACTGGGAACATCTTGTCCATGTAAGACACGTCAGTTCTTTGACCGTGTCCTTGCTAAAACAAAGGTGGTCATAGACATAACGAACACTTTGTTCAATCTCTACAGCTATGACGCTGGAAACATCTAATCCAAGAGGGAGACATCAGTTCTTATGTCAGGGCCTTTGTGATCGAAGCACATGCAACTAATAAACAAACGAAGGTTATACAAACGAAGCATTTAAAAGGGTCACATATCATTTTCCAATTACAATAATTA
>BMAF01001997.1:0-41744 GCA_014132575.2 Gasterosteus nipponicus | reverse complement strand
AGTAATGCTTCGTTCAGTTACACGTATTGCTAGTACAAGTTGTGTGTTCTTCCTGCTTGTTGAAGGTGTAAATGTGACCAGCTGTACTCACCAGTGTTCTGAAGAGACTCTGCTGTGTTGCTGAGGAACACCTGATGACGTCACTTTGACTTTTCTCTCAGAGAAACACGGAGACTTGTCTTCACTGCAGCGCGTCTGCCTCTCTGACCAACTTCACTTTCATTTCTGGAGAGTGACGTCGAAGCTCTGCCCCTCTATGCTGACTGGTGGAGGAGTCAAAGTGCTCAGGACCAGGAAGCTGCAGAGATGGAATGTGCTTCACCCAGATGTTGGTGCACTGCTGGACAGGGCTGTCAATCATTCGCCACTGTTTTTCAAGATGGGTTCAAATGCCTGATTGATGTTACAAGAAGACATTGTCAGCACTTGTTATATTTTTCTCTTTCATCTACTTGTGAATAAGGTCAAATATACAATGTGAGGTCATGGGCAGTGTTGGGTTTCCTTTACACTGTGTTTTGCATTGAGGCTGAAAAGTTCCATTTTTGTCTCATCTGACCAGAACACCTTCTTCCACATGTTTGCTGTGTCTCCCACGTGGCTTGTGCTCAACTCCAAACGGGATTTCTTCTTGTTTTATTTCCACATTGGCTTCTTCTTGCCACTGGTCAGATGTGTGGAGCACACGGCTGCTAGATTCTCCACCTCAGCTGTGGATCTTTGCAGCTCCTCCAGAGTTACAAGGGCCTCCTGGTTGCTGCTCTATTAAGGACATCACAGTGTACTGTGGATACATGTGACCTTTAACTTTGGTTATGATGGAGGACAATGGTCAAATGTACAACTAAACTATTTCCCTATAAGTATGAGTTGTCTCCCTGTCACTGGAGACAACCTGTCCAAACAGAGGGACCGTTCTTCATAACTCCAGTTAATAAGTATTTCTTCAGAAATTACATGACATTACATGTCATTTAGCTGAAGATTTTATCCAAAGCGACTTACAATAATTGCATTTCAACCATAAGGATCCAAATCCAGAAGGCACTTTCATCAATAAGCCAATTCACATTATAAGTACAATTAAATTGCAACAATGTTTTTTCCATGTTATCACACCAGAAAGTTCAGCTGGATCCTCCACAGCTCCCTCTGCTGGGGGGAGACAAACAAAAACAACGTTTGTTTTATTCACTCACTGATCTGTTTATATTCAGTTGGCCTGATATTAATCTACAAGAAGACCATGGCTTTGTTTTAACCAAGACAAAAGAAAGTTAAATAGAATTTAGAATATGTGTTAATATCTTCAAAAAACTTTAGTTTAAATGTAGATAAATCCTGTTTTTACTTTGGTGATGATGGAGGAAATTAATCAAATTCACAGCTAAAGAGGATACTTATATATATATATATATATATATATATATATATATATATATATATATATATATATATTGTATTTCAAGTAAAAGGTGTCTCTCGGCCACTGAAGACAACCTGTCCAAACATGCCTTTCTTCTACCAAATTACATTGCAGTGTGACTAAAGTGCAATCTCACCAAATCAAATCACCAAACAGCAGCTCAGAGGATAAAAGTCTAAGTAAAGTCTGTCGTTCACTCGCTTTTTGGTTTAAAGCGGAAAATGAGAAAACGATGGTATTTGAGGTTTTTCGTTTTACCGTTTAAAAACTGTCAAATGAACTACAAAAGCAAACCACTGTACCTGTGTAGGCGTTCTGTAACTTCTCCACAGCGTTGTTGTGTTTCATCGCCCTCAGGATGGCGACGGTCACGTTCACGGCCGTTTCCTCGCCGTACCTCTCCAGATGGCACCTGGCAATTGGAGGACAGCTGGGCAAGATCTCATGAAAAAACTTTTCAAAATCTGAGTAACCCTCAAGAGAATGAAGGACTGGTATCATGTGAATTATCACATTACTGCTTATGTGATACACAGTAAAGGTAAAATGCTTCTGTCTTTCAATAACATTTGGAAATACATGGAAAGCTACTTGTTCTTCTTTTCTATGTTACCACGTGACAGATGGAAGGGGATGCTCAAGTTACCTCTGACGCCTCCATCCTGAGGGGAAGGGGCTTCTTTCTTTCCTCTGAGGTTTATTTAGATCCTCCACAGCTCCCTCTGCTGGGAGGAGACAAACAAAAATGATCTTTGTTTTTTTTCCTCAGTGACCAAAAGGATTAAGAATAAATATAGATCTTAGTAAAAAAATTACAATAGGTGGACCTGATATAAATTTGATTGTTGTTCTCTCAGGCTTTCTGTCATCATGAAGATCAGACATCGTTCATTACCGGATGATTAAAGCGGTCGGCGCCAGTTGTGATTTTAACCCTCGAGCCGATCAACTACTAATTCTTGTCTGACGAGTCTTTTTTTGTTTCTTACATGTTGGTTCATATCCATCCAGGTATTAACACCTTTCGCCCCGCGGCTGTTTCTCCTCATGAAACCAGAGAGCTCTATACGGAGAGTCGGCTGTCTCACCACCACAGAGGAGACTACTGAAGTACACATGACATCTATTTTACTCAACTTTAAGGTCCTTCGTGAGGCTTCTTCCTCTGCATTATTCACATTCAGGGGTTGTTTGTGTGGTTGGACCTCTGGGACAGAAGATGTCGCATGTGTGCAGACTGAAGGACTCAAAGGTTTGATTTTGTTCTATATAAAATGAGTTAAGTATAATGTTTATGGAACATGATGATGAATGTTCGCTGTTGGGTGATGAAGGTGTGATATTATTTCCCATGTTATGTTTACTTGAAGGGCCAAAGGGTTTATTGGTTGAAAGGGTTATTGACGAGGTTCGGCTCTGGTCAGGAGAGTCAGGGATTCCAGGTTCGGCCACCAGATGGAGCCCGAGAGGAAGGTAATGAACCGGCTGGGCGTGGGTGAAGTGGGCGGAGCTTCTGATGGCCGAGCAGCCAATCGCACGAGGCTGTCATAACTCATATTTATTGGATTCCTACCTTGTCGTCACAACGACCACACAGCGACGGAGAAGGTCTTCTATAAGTTTTTGTGAAAACTGTAATAAAGTCAGTTTCTTTTTGAGGATTTTGAATTTGTTCTCCACTCCACAAACGCAGCAGAAATAAGCGTCCTCGTCCTCTTACTGATGCAGCTGCGCGGTTATAAAAAGGCCGCCGTTGTTTGGACTGTAACTGGACCCCCCGCGGGCTGCAGGATGAGCAGCTCCGGACCAACAGCACTATTCTTAGAACCATTGTAGCGCCGGACGACATGTGGAAGGTCAAACGTGAGTGTTTCTCGCTGCTCTCCGTGTTTTTATCACCCGGCAAACCGACTCGCTGAGACAGTTCGATCGATGAGACCACGCGGCCACTCGTGGAACCAACGTGGTCGCCGGTAGTTCTACCCAGTGGGGGGGCCGGGGGGGTTCCGGTCTTTAGCGTCTGTGTTGTTCAGTCTGAAGGTGCACATCGAGTTCTTCGTAGTGTTCAGTTTAAAATTCAGAGTTTTTGTTGCAGCTCCGATTGCCTTTCCAATGGAGACGAGGTACCGGCCGATTCTGGAGGTAATACTTCATGACAGTGTGAGATATTAAAGCCTTCATATAACTTATTCTTCTCTAACATCATATAGAGTTTCAATATTCATTTATTGATATTTTCACACGGGCTGAATGCAGTCCTGATAAAGTTTACCTTTACCAAATAAAAAACATCTCTCATGCGACTAAATGAAAACATGCCCGAATAGACTCAGTCAACATCGTCACCATCCTTCAGAATAAAAGCTGTTCCTGTCTCATCTAAAACCACTTCCTGTGCGCTCAGAGTCTGGTGCCCCCTGACCCCATGTCCCAGCTCCACCTGAGGAGATTTTCTGCCGACGAGGAGTTTCCTGACCTGAGCAGGAACTCCACCTGGATGGCACGGATCCTCACACCGGCCATGTACCGCCGCCAGTTCCACCGCTGCACCCAGAGCGGAGTCATCTTTGATGACGTCATCCGCCCGGGCCTCGAGGAACCAGGTGACGTCAGCGTGTTAACATGAGCACCTTTACTTCTGTATTTGACCCTTTTGTGTCTGAAGGTGAACGGCCCACTCCAGAGTCCGTGGGCTGCGTGGCCGGCGACGCTCAGTGCTACGTCCTGTTCTGTGACTTCTTTGATCGGGTCATCGAGGCGCATCACCAGCACGAGATAAGCGGCCAGGCGCCAGAGGGCGACCTCAACTACGACAACCTGAAGGTAGCTGGTCGGACCAACGAGCGGCAACCCCTGAAAAGTGAAGCGAATTAGCTTGCATTCTTCCTGTTGTCCACCAGGGGCGACTCCTCTGTGCCTATGGAAGTCAATGGGGAAATGTATTCCCTCAGTAAACATCCTAAACTTGTGTTTATGGTCTTAATCTCTAGTTTCATCAGTTTTCATCTTCTTTAATACAGACTGATGTTCATTTAGTAAATGAAAGTCAAATACACCATTGGGCAGGATATGCTTGAGGGCGGAGCTCTGCAAGTTTTCTTCTTCCAACTTGAACTGCTTCACGATGTGTTTTTGGTCATAAAAATGTATTTAGCGTTACACCAAAAGCCATGATAGCGGCGGGCTGAGAAGTCTGTCTTGTGACGTTATTGATGTAACTGATGTTTTCTGGCAAAAGTCCTATTGTTAAGCAGAGTTTCAGGTCTGTGGGAAACACCTGCTGATTTGTTCAATGCTAATACTTTAGCTCAATGCGCTACCACTTTAACTTTATCGTTGTTTGTGTGCAGGGCACTTGCGACTTGGACAGCTCGTACGCCGTTCGCTGTGAGGCGAGCGTGGTTCGAGGCGTCGAGGACTTCTGCTTCCCGACGCACTGCAGCCGAGGAGAGCGCAGACAGCTCCTCACGCTGGCCAGGAGAGGTACTGCGCGCCTGTGATCCAGAGTGTTTACCACTCCTCAGAGGGTACCTTGGAGCTCGGGGGTCGGATGCAGAGGAAGACGAGACGGTCTGACCATCCGCTCTGAGTATTCGACCACTTTTGGCCCCCACAGCTCTGCTGCGGCTGGAGGAGGAGGAGCTGCCGGGTCGATTCCTCCCACTGGAGGAGCTGGACCAGGAGCAGCAGAGGGAGCTGAACCTGGAGCCTCCGTCCGCCTATCAGCTCCGCATCGGCACGGCCCGGGACTGGCCCGACGCCAGGGCGGTCTGGTCAGTTCGGTTGGCTGTTCGGAGCCTGAGAGTGTCGTACAACCCAAATGGCATCATCTGCCACTGTGACGCTCAAGAATATAAGTGGAACATTTAGTCTAAATCACATTGCTCCTGGTTGCAGGGTGAGTAAAGACGGCAGTCTAGTGGTCTGGGTCAACATGGACGACCACCTCAGACTTGTGTCCACACGAAACGACGGCAACATCGTCGAGGCCTTTAAGTGCGTCTGCATCAACCTGCAGAAGGTCAGTGAAGTGTCTCCTTCTCAGGAAGCAGTTATCGGCTGAAAATCAGCTGGTTGCAGATGCAGAGTTGACAAAAAGGGGTCGTGACCTTTGACCTCTCTGCGTTCCCAGCTGGAGGGCTTCTACAGAGAGCTCAGACACCCGTTCACCTGGAAGCAGCAGCTGGGGTGGGTGAGCAGCTCTCCGGCCGACGTGGGGACGGGCCTGAGGATCCGGGTCCACCTCAGACTGCAGCACCTCCCGGGACACAAGCGCCTGCAGGACGTCCTGCGGAGGCTGAGGGTCCGCATGCACGCGACCACAGGTAGCGAGGGCCCGCGCTTTGGGTTCAAATCAAATCAAAGAGCAACAACGCGCACAAACTCCGAAGATATCTGACATGCAGGCAGCTGCACGTGTATCTACATGCAACACAAATCGGTTTATTACAATTAATAAAACTGAGGCTTCAGTATCTCTTCACTCCACTAAAAGTCAGCAACTGTGGTTTCAAACTGGCTTTTTTAAATTTCCCAGAATCCCCGGCGCTGTATTGCGTGAGCAACGCGGCGACCTTCGGCCGGAGCGAGGTGGGACTGACCCAGCTGGTGGTGGACGGGGTCAAACTGCTCGTCGCCATGGAGAAGAGGCTGGAGGACGGCCGAGACATCGACGAGCTCGTCCCAACGCAGAAGTAGGTCGGGGCGACGATTGGCTGGAGTCAGGAAGAGAACGGATGGACCGACCAACCAGAGGGGAAGCGTTGAGCCGTCGTACAGAAAGCGTTTTTAAATTTTAAAAGAACAATTTAGTTTCATTAGCTTCAATGTTACAGTATGATGTTTTTAATTATACTCATGATAAAGCAAACAGGAGTATTTCTTTCAAAATCAACATTTTAAGTATTTTTAGTTTAATCAAACCGTGAAGGTGCCATTACATGAAATCTCTATTGGTAAAACAATCAATTCTAGCAAAATGTGTCAAGACAAGTAGCTGAATTCTTCATTTGCACGTTGTTTTCGGCAGAATTTGGCGGAACCGAAAAAATAAAAATAAAAAAAAACACTCAATGATGGAAGAAGTTCCTCAGACAGTCTCCTTTATTAAAAGTAGCCTGGTTGAATACCAGTAGAAACACTCTCACAGGAAAAAGTGCCGAGTTAAACATCTAAATGTATGCTGAATGTACCATAATTAATGAAGGACTTATTAGATGCATGAATGTGGCAATTACTTAAATGTTGCAGCTGGGAAGATTTTTAATGACTTTCTGTACCGCCTGGTGACTCAGTCCGCAATGAATAGTTTACACTGTCATGATTATGGATTTCTATTACGTTACAGTTGTATTTGGACTTGTAGTTTTGCCACAAATAAAACAAAACAAGCAATCAAAGCCCTCGTTCTGGATCAGCATCGGGGACAGCAGGAACATTGCACATCATCACATCCCGTCTCCTCGTGAAAACTGGCCCGGCTGTAGAAAGAACAACGACATAATAATGTCTGTGCTTTTTAAAAAATTTTTTTATTGAAAACGTTGTCATCCATCGCGGCCACACGGGACTTCTGCTACTGTCCGGCTGAGGGCGAGCCGGTCGGTCACGTGGTGCGAGTTATGACGTGGAAGCTGGAGGCGAAGGCTAGTTTTCAAGTAAGAGGCTCAGGTGCACAGTCTTCCACAGGTGACGTGAGGAATGCGTCGTACTCGCACCCTTTTCGGTTACGTTTGCATCGTTTTTTTTTTTTTAAGTGCTAGAAACGTCCAGAAAAGTGTTCTGTTGAACCGTCGACACTGTGCAGACTCGGTGGATTAGTGGGAACACAATTTAAAAGATGTAAAGGAGCAACTGAAAGACACAAACTGCGGGTTTTCCTGAACGCATCGGAGATACGGACCGGTACATTCGGAAGGCAGTCAGTGATGGGGCAGATTCATCCGCCAGGAACCCGCGGCACACAGGAAGTAGTCCCTCAACAAAAGGACCAATCTGGTGATTTTCTACGTGCCGCTTCGTCCCAACATGAACAGTTTAAAACTAATATTATAACATATTATTAAAACATTTAGCGTCAGTTATTGTGTGTGTGTTAATGCCTTATGTGTCGTAATACTAAATGTGGATTAAACCGCTGCGGAAAATAGTCCCCAGCAAATTGTTTAAAAAATAAAAAACAGTCACCAGCTGTTTTACGAAAGACTTTTTTAAACAGTAAACTTTTGTGTTTTTAAAAAGTGGGCCGAGGGCCACAGACAGGAAGCACATGAGATTGATTATAAAAAACAAATATGTATATACATATAGAAACGAACACCAGACTGATCCTTTACGTTTGAACCGGAGACAAAGTGATCGATGTTCTGGTTTAATGCAACATAAACGTTAAGTTTAAATCTCACGGTTAAAAGCTTTGGGAAAAAAAGACAATGAATGAATTAGTCATTTTTGTCAGTGAGAAACAAATGAATGTCGACAGTGTGGACCAAGTAAAAACCGACTGATCGATACTGTACCTGCACGTATTCACCTGGACGGGCGTCTTTTCACACAGCATCAGTAATAAAGTAACAAAAACACATTCTGTTCGATCAGCTTAGAATGTGTAAAAAAGAAGAAAAAAAAGAGCTTTACAGTTTGCATTCGAACTGACATCATCGACCCAGAGCTCCAGTATTATTGCGAAAGCATTAACATCAGCCAGCGGGGGGAGGAGGTCGGAGGTCAGAGGTCACAGGCTTACAACCACCAGGGAGGACGTCGTCCCGTCTCGTTGCCTCGCCACGTCTTCAGGCGGTACAGAGAAACTACTGGGGGTTTGGTGGAAGGGTCTTTTCACATTAGATGTTATTTTGGTTTTGAAGTGGATACAAAGTGAGATACAAAGACGCCTCCGAGCGACAGCTGAACAAGAAAAGAAGAAGAACCGGGAGATTAACTTCCAAACGTGTGCGGATTTAAATGTGTAAAAGCAGGTAGTAGCGAGGGTTAAAAAGCAGCTCTTCTTGGGAGTTTCAGGACGGAAAGGGACGTCCGTGTGGGGACAAGCGCCTCCTCACGCGCAGTGTTCAGGGCCCGTTGGGGGGTCAACAGTGATCGAGGGTCACTTACGCTTTTCTGAAAAAGGAAAAGAAATCTACCTCGTGACCCCGTCGCCTGAATGGAACCATTTATTTATTCTCCTCTTGGGGCCAGAACTTCAAATGTGAATAATACATTTGGTGTCTGAGTTACGCTGCTTTCTCGCCGCTGAAGTCGCTTCCTTCTTCTTCTTTCAGAGAGCATCTTTACATTGAGAGCGAGTCAAGACTCCTTGCACATGTTCATATACTTGGCCAATAAAGGTGATTCCTTCACTCACACTCACACACACACACACACACACACACACTGTGCAGGTACAGCGGATGTCGCGTTCCACTCGCTGTTCACCTGCACCTCAGAGACGGGATCGCGTCCAGCAATCAGGCTTAAGGCAAAATAAACCATCCGATTATACGTCGGCATGCACTCAGACCTCCAGATCACGGAGCGTTTCGCTCTCGACGTGCTGTTGCCTAGAGCCGAAAACACGGACTCTCAACAACCAGGTTTCTCCAACAGAACCCCCCTGCCCCGCCCCCCTTCCCCCGGTGATCCGCTTTAATCCGCCTGACCTCTTTCCACTTAACGGGATGCTTCAAAATTCAGTTTCCAGGGTGTTGGAAAAATCTGAAGTGCGTGTAAACAGTGATAAACCAACAAAGTCCGGCAGGCTGGGACGGATGGAAACACCCTCATCGGCCCTGGATCCCGTCACCGAGGTGGGGGGAGTGGATGGGAGGGGGGCGACCACGACCCGGTGAATATGCGCTCCATCAGCTTTAATATTTGGTTTCACCGGCGAACACTTAGTGAGAAACATGAACCAGTACGTGTGCGGAGGACAACAAGGCGTTCCTCTGAGTCGTACAGCAGTTAGCGCGGGGGGGGGGTGATGGAGGGCGCGGGGAGAGGGGGGTCGGTGTTCACAGCCTGAGCTCGTTGGCCACTTTGGAGGCGATGTTTTTGAAGGCGATGGACGTGCCGGAGATCCGCTTGAAGCGCACGCCGTTGAGCGAGAGGCGGGGCAGCTTGCACACCTCCATCTCCCACTGCACCAGGCTGTCCTGCCGCGCGTCGCCGTGCACGCAGAACAGCGAGTAGCGCTCGCGCTGCTCATAGTCACAGTTGTTGGCGTCCAGGACCCTGCGGATCTCCTTCATGATGTCCCCCGGCTCCATGGAGGACGTGGTCTTCATGCTCCAGGTGAAGCGCAGGGCGCGCGGCTTGGACTCCCGGCACTCCTCTTTGGGCTCGCCGGACAAGCTCCTGGAGGACGGAGAGAGCGAACGAACACGCCGGCCGCGTTAAAGGCGCCGGTTCACACATGACAACGTTTTTTTACCCCCCTTGAGTGAGCTGGATGGAAAACCAAGAACTGGCATCTACTGACTGATTTTAATTTCCTTAAAATTCCCCTTACAGCGATAATACAGTTTAGCAGACGTTGGTAAATCCGGATGGACGCCACCTTCTGACCGAGCTTAAGACCCGTCAGAGATGCAGAGGAACACGAGACAACTGATCATTCTGAACATGCAGCCATGTATCTTCATCATTTGGGCTTCATCAAAATAAAGAAAATACGAAACCACTGAAAACAAAAGTCTTTGCTTATCTTCAAAAAGAGAGACGTGCATTCAACATTTGGCATCCTGGCTCTTACTGACCTGCGTGCAAACTTGGAGGTGATCTTCCCAATGAGGGAGGCGGAGGTGCCGCGGCGGGGCGCGGCCAGGGAGGCGGCGGTGTGCGTGGACAGGCTGGGCGAGGCCGGCGGGCCGTTGTAGGTGGCCGGGCGGCGGTCTCGCAGCTGAGCGCCGTGGAAGGTGGAGCGGCTGGAGGAGCCGCGGGGGAAGCGGGTCCGGTCCGGGGTGGCGGTGCCGCTGCTGCTGGTGACGCTGAAGGTCGACGGAGACGACGGAGGAGGCTGCTGGGCGGAACTGCGTGGGGAAGGGCGGGGCGGGTAGAGCGCAGTGTCAGGACGACAGGGCGAAGACGTTTCCGTGGTTACGCTGAAACGAATCCGCGCCCTGCTGCCCGGCTCACCTCTGATACTCCACGTTGTCGTCGATGGGGGGCAGGCAGGACTTCATGGGGTGTCCCGACGCCGACATGGACTTGACATGACGGGGACGCGCCGACGAGACGGTTGCCCCCGGCGACGGGGAGGGGGACCCAGCAGGCACCTCGGGGAGACTGAAAGCGGAGACGGGTTTGTCGAGCGATTTGGAGGATAGAAAGAACAATAAAAAACAAATTCCCAGAATCCCTCTCACCTGCTGTCCTTCCCGTTGGAAACAGCAACCGAGTGACGATCGGCGCTCGTCCTCTCGTGGACATACGTGTTCCTCCTTGTTATGTTCTGCAACACACATGAAGTTTAGTTCGGCTGATCCAATGACGCGACAGTATGAATGCCTGACCCCGCCCCCTTAGCGCCTTGTACGGCGCCCCGGTTCCGAAAATAATAAGATCCTCTCACCCCTGAGGCGGTGGCCGACCTCCTGCGGTCCGGCGCTCGTATGGGGGACGCCGCCTCGTCCTTCCTGTCGCTCTCTACGCTGTTGGCGTGACCACGCTTGGTGTAGCAGACGGGTGGGGGGATGGAGGGCGCCACTGAAACGCAGACGTCATTCAAATATCCGCTGTTGGTGCGCTTTCGAGCGACTGAGTCCCGGGCGCAGAGGAAAACTCACCGTGGTCGCTGAAGCGCCGCTGCTTCTGATTGGCCGAAGCGTTGCGAGAGTGAGCGGGGGACTGGCTGGAGCCGTTGAGGTCGCTGCTGGGTCGCGACCTTTGAACCAGGTTACCGCTGGACAGAGAGTCGCCGGCTTCGCACTGGCGGAGAGAGAAGTAACAAAAAGGATTCTGGGTAAAAGTTGGTGCAAGGAGGATTTATCCTCCGGTGATGGAGCTAGGCTAACAGTTCCCCCCTGCTTCAAGTCTTTGTGCTAAGCTAGGCTACACAAGTGACTGAATAGAGGAGAACAGCATGTGTACATGTCACAAACCTCGGCGGCTTTCCTCCCCAGCAGCAGGTATATCGCCATCACCTCGTTGTACTTCTGGCCGTCCAGCGCCTTCATCACTTCCTCTCGAGGGAAACCCATCGTCCCCATCAGCTCTGATTGGTCAGAAAACAAACATCACGCACAGCTTTGGTCAATGTACCGATGCTCGCCACGTAAACATTCTTCATTTAGCGTGTTAGCAAGCTAACGTCAGCTGATTCAATAGCAAACATACCACAGTTGTTGATATATTTTGTTCAACCGATATATTTTGTTGTAGTGTGTGTGTTACCGATGCGTTTGAGGTCGTTGAAGTCCTGCTCCGGTTCGTTGTACGTTTTTAATTCCTTTTCGTCGTAGCCGACGTTCATCCATCGATCCTTCATGATTTGCTGGGAAAATAAACAGGAGCTGTTCATGCAAATCACAATGATGCAAATTTAGTCGGTGGATTTGCGCCTCCAGGCTTTTATTTTGAAGGACGACACGTGCGGGTTGGAAAGGTTGAATGTTGAGGTTTTTCTAGCGGCAGGTTGCGGGTTCCACTCCCTGCGGCTGGTCTCACCTGCAGGCTGCCTCGTTTCCCCGGGTTGAGCACCAGCAGCTTCTTCAGCAGGTTCTCACAGTCCGTCGACATGTAGAAGGGAATCCGGTACTTTCCTCTGAGAACACGCTCCCGGAGCTCCTACACACACACATACACAGACACACAACAATGCTGTACATCCTATATTTGGGAGTTGAGTCATTTGTGTTTCTATTATTTTGTCCACACCTTGAGGTTCTGTCCGTCGAAGGGCAGCGAGCCGCTGACCAGCGTGTACAGAATCACTCCCAGACTCCAGACGTCCACCTCCGGCCCGTCGTACTTCTTCCCCTGCAGGGTTACAGGACTACATTACCCAGCAGCCCACTGCCACACCACGCGTCACAGTCAGAACGGTGCTGCACGCTCACTACAAGGCCGAGATTGATTTATAGATTGTGATTAAAGAGACATTTTCATCTGGTTTCATCTTAAATTTTGCTGAGAGTAAATATCCTCTTTTCACAATAAAAGTTCTGTCTCATCTTCCCTTAGTTTGATCAATGAAAGATGAAACATTTAAAGTTTTCACAGCATTATGGATTATTGTTATCATATCATTTGACCTGCTTTCTTCCCATTTTCTCCATCTTACCTTTCCGGAGGACAAATATGTGGCATTAACTTATACTAAAAGGTTATCTGGAATGAGTTGGTTAGCTCTAAAGTAACAAGGCGATGAAACAGAATGTTATGTTGACGTGTTGGTTATGCAGGTGCGGTGGGCGGAGCCAACTGGTCACCTGGAAGAGCTCGGGAGCAGCGTAAGGAGGAGATCCACAGAAGGTGTCCAGCTTGCTGCCCAGCGTGAACTCGTTACTGAAGCCAAAGTCTGCGATCTTAATGTTCATGTCGGTGTCCAAGAGAAGGTTCTCAGCCTGAGAGACACACAAGAGTATTTAACGTTAAATTTAAATAAAAATAAATAAAAAAATATTTTAGACCTAACATATCCATAGTCCTTTTTTCCCCCCCAAATTTTTTTTAAACTTATTTTCCCATGACATTTTTCCACCTTACATATTTGTACTAAATATTTTTCGACCTAATATTTTGTATTTTCCACAACGATTCTAGGCAACGTATTGTTTTAAAAACTCTTTTCAACCTTATATGTTTTGACTTTTTTTAAAACATTTTGCGGGGTGCCACAGGGAAGCGTACTCGGACCTCCAGTGTTTATGACACAGCAGATGATTCCACTCACAATATAGTTGTTGTTGTGTTTGTGGTTTAGATTTAATAAACTGGTCCTAAACCAGAGCTCTTAAGACATTTAATGAAGGTGCTAATATCTACGAGCAGCTTCTAAATGTTCAGAGCAGAGAACTGCGTAGGCTGCAGCGTCGTAAAATGAGCTTCTGATTTGGGTGCAATAATCAGATCAATGATAGCAGTAAAATCATCTAAAATGCTGTTGAGCTACGGAGGTAACAACTAATGGGTCGGAGGTCAAAGGGTGAGGCTGTGAATGAAATTCTTATTAGTGACATTTTTCCACCTTTAGATATTTTGACTTTTTTTAATAAAATATTTTTGACCTTTATATATTTATATATATTTTTTTCCATGATATTTTAGAAGCAACATATTTAAAACCCCTTTCAACCATACATCACTTTTCTTTTTTTATAATATTGTTACTTTTTTCCCCAAGATATTTTTGACTCTTAAAAAAAAAATCTTTCCACATAATATTTCCATGACTTTTTTGCAAGTTAGAAGCCAAAGCCGACATTAAAGCAGCATGTAAAATTGACAAAAACAAATAAATAGAAGCCACTCAAAAGTCAAACTGTGGACAACAGTCTTTAACAGAATTATGTGTAATATAATTCAGTAATTTTACTCAGTGTTTGTATTAATACATTTATAACAGAAATACAATATTATATATAATGTAATGTAATTAAAGTTCAGATATTTACATATTTCTTCTGTGTGTGTGTGTGTGTACCTTAAGGTCCCGGTGAACGATCCTTTTCTGGTGACAGTATTCCACTGCAGACACAATCTGACACAGTGATAGAACAACAAGAAGAAGTCAAAATGAAACAACACATACAACGTTCATCACTTGGTTCTTACCACAAGCGAAAATAACAGTGGAGAGATGATTTTTAAAAAAAAGATAAAATGTGTAATGTTTCTTTAACAGCCGCAGCGTTTGTTGACCGCGGCTCATTAAGCCGCTACGCTGATGGACCACAAGGGAACTAATGGGTTTTATTGGCGGTTACACCAATGCAAGCGGTGGTATTTAGTATTTATTCCAATTTTATTCTCCACTTTACAGGAGAGCTTACACCTACAACCGCCAGGCCATCAAGACGAGTTTCATCCGCCCCGAACGCACCATTTAACAACTTAAATGGACACAGTGCATTATGGGTAATGCAGGAAAAGGTAGTGTCGTAGATATAAAATAATATCACCTGGCGAAACTTGGCTCTGGCCTCCTTCTCCTTCATCCGTCCGTGAGCAACAAGGTAGTCAAAGACTTCACCTGTTACAGACAGGACAGGTAAGCAGACAGACAGGTAAAAAGACAGACAGGTAGGCAGACAATCAGGTAAGCAGACAGGACAGGTAAGCAGACAGACAGGTGAACAGACACCTCTTGCTAAAAAATGATGAACTATAAAGATCATACAGAGGCCACACTGCTCGTGTTTACCGTCAGAGGTACTAGTGTTTATGTGACAAAGACAGACAGGTGGACAGAAGGGGGACAAACAGGTGGAGACTGTCTTACCTCCACTGGCGTACTCCATCACCAGGTAAAGAGTTTTCTCCGTCTCAATAACTTCAAACAGCTTCACTGAAAATGACAGCATCACGGTATTAGTGCCGCCGAGTACTGAGCACGGCTAAAGGAGGAGGCGCAGGAGAGGGGTGGAGGTGGGATGGGAGGGAGGTGGAGGGAAGGGGACAGGAGGAGAAGCAGGAAGAGGAGGATGAGAAAGCGGAGGAAGAGAAGGAGTGCAAGCTGTTTGTGGAGGATAAGGAGAAGGAGTCGGACGTTTACGCCGTGCGCTCACCGATGTTCGGGTGGTTGAGGATCTTCATCACACTGACCTCCCTGAAGAGCTGAAGAGACGATCACAACCAACAATCTCAACCAACGATCTCAACCAACGATCTCAACCAACAATCTCAACCAACAATCTCAACCAACAATCTCAACCAACAATCTCAACCAACAATCTCAACCAACAATCTCAACCAACGATCACAACCAACGATCTCAACCAACAATCTCAACCAACAATCTCAACCAACAATCTTTGTTCATTCAAAATCTCCATGATGTTTTTCTGATCATTAATGAGCTCATAAAGCGAGAAGTTATCAATAGCCGGTTTTCAGTTGGAGCACAATAACAGGTGGAGGTGAGAGGGGGGCCGAAGTCTGAGGCATCGCGTCCTTGAAGTGACGTCATGCTGCGTTCACTTCATGTGGGGATTTTCTGCGTCCCCACGGTTGTTTGCAACAAATGTCTTAACGTGAACATTTGCTCAAATACACAATTTAAGAACAATTTGGAGGCGACTTCTGGTTTAGATTTTTATGGGTATTTTATAGTTCTAGTAAGTGTGGGAGGTGAGAGGTCAGAGGTCAGAGGTCAGAGCGTACCTTCTGCAGACTGGTGGGGTTCAGCTGTGTTTTGTCGATGATCTTGATGGCGACCTGCAGAGAAACGTCGAAAGTTGTAAACAATTTAATACCAATACATCGATACCTTTAACTCATCAGGTTTGTGTTTTAGATCATGAGATGATACAAATTCATTATTTAAACAAGTCAAGACTTAAATGTAAAGTAACCGAGAGTTGTACTTTTCTGTCAGGGTTTGGTTATCTGTTAAATGCTGTAACAAGACAGGAATCCTATTTTCCTTTTGTAAGTTATTATTTTTATATTTATCTTTAAGTTGAGAGTTTTATGGCCGTGATTCCAATAAGACTGTTAACATAAGACTTGCTGTTAACATAAATCAATTTAATTAAACTGGAGGCCGCGCCTTCCTTGAAAAGATTAAAGTGCCGTTAAGATACACTTTGCTACCTTAATCAAATTTATTGTGATCTATAATTTAATATCTGTGTTCCACTCGCAATCTTCTGTTGCCTTTACATGAAGCTCTTTTGAACACAATGAAACGGATAGTGTCGGATAACCGGAGCAACAACTCAAGTTAAAATTTACAGTTTTTTTACAGGAAAGAAACAGAGTCAGCAGGACGACAGCTCAGTTTCATCCAGGCTCAAGTCCAAAAAAACGCTTTGAAGATGATCAATGTGATTAAAATGGACTGCAGGAAATCAGCTGAATCAGACCATCCACGTCCTGGCGTCTCCAGAGCGGAACAGAGCAGCCGATTGGACGGCTCAGGATCGTAAAACGCATCTTAAAAATAAGTGGGAAGGAAAAACGAGTCGCACGCGCACACACTCTCGTTTGATGGTCTGACCAATCGGCTGCGAGCTGCTGACGTCTGCAGCATTAATAATTAATCCTGAGGCGTTTCCAGCTGATTTCACCGCACCGACTCCCTGACTGGGTCTGTATCGGGAAGTTAAACCTTACCCCTAAGAAGGTGAAAGGCAGCGGGAAATGATCAACTGAAAAGATTATCCTGGATACATGATGCACCTTGTTGTATAATGCTAGAATTTAAATCACACTTCAGGGTCTGAGGATGTGTGACGGTTCTCGTGTTAAAACAGTGGCAGTCATTAAAAATAGAGTATAGAGGAGAAAACTAAATTTGTGATGAGACAGATTATTTTTGGTTTATATTCTCAGACTTGACAAAAACCCAAAGGCCCCTAATCCCGACGAGATGCAGTAATTGCCACATTTTCTGCATTAAAAGTATGTGTTTTGCAGTGACATACGTGCGTGACTGAGTTTATACCAAAAGACCTCATCGTCTCCATGATGCTGCTGCTGCTAAAGGAGCTGAGGAGGATTCATCTAAATCTCACCTCTCGGCCCGTCAGAGTGTGTTTGGCCAGTTTGACTTTGGCGAAGTTGCCCTTGCCGATGGTCTTCAGCAGGCGGTAGTTGCCGACGTGCGGCTGTTCGTCCGCGACGGACGTGCCGCGGCCCGGCGGCAGACTGTGGCGGCTCGACGATTTGGTGGGCGGCGCCGGCGGATCGGGGAGGCCGTCCGAAGTCTTTACCTGTGAGAGACACAAACTGTTATTGTAAAACATTTAGCTCATTGTGACTCCTCTGGGTACCCCGGGCGGCGGCGGGGTGCCACAGGGAAGCGTACTCGGACCTCCAGTGTTTATGACACAGCAGATGATTCCACTCACAATATAGTTGTTGTTGTGTTTGTGGTTTAGATTTAATAAACTGGTCCTAAACCAGAGCTCTTAAGACATTTAATGAAGGTGCTAATATCTACGAGCAGCTTCTAAATGTTCAGAGCAGAGAACTGCGGAGGCTGCAGCGCCGTAAAATGAGCTTCTGATTTGGGTGCAATAATCAGATCAATGATAGCAGTAAAATCATCTAAAATGCTGTTGAGCTACAGAGGTAACAACTAATGGGTCGGAGGTCAAAGGGTGAGGCTGTGAATGAAATACTTATTAGTAAAATAATACAATACAAGCATCTGCTGTCTCTAAATGACTATATATAGTATCTAAGCAAACTTCAACGGGTCAGGTTTACTCTTGATGGATGTTTTTGCATCTCTGGTGCTCCAGATACTTAAATTGAGAAGGACTAAACCGGACAGCAACCTCAGGCTCTGAAAGTGAAGCCAATGAAAAAGTACCTGAAACCTGCGAGTCCTCTGGTAGACGTCTAAATGTCTCTACTCTCTTGATTTATTCTCTCAGTAAACAGCGTAAACATGAGTTTGGTGGTCTCAGTCTCTAGTTCAAAATCTTCTTCAATAAAGCATGAGGTTCATTTAGTAAATTATGGACCATTTAGCGTCACATGGACTATAAAGAAGTTCATGCTAAAGGGCGGGGCTAACTTCATCACGCAATTGTCTGGTCTGGAAGGTGTTCATGTGTTCTTCTTTCACCCTTTGACTGTGTTTTCAAGTGACGTCTCCCTCCGTGTCCAAAGAGTTAGATGTTCAGGCCTGTTGGGTTTGATGCCACGGCGAGCATCTGGTTATCTTAGCTTAGCATAAAGCTCAGTCTAAAAAGGTACTACAAGCCCCTTTAAAGCTTACTGATTAACGTGCTACGTGTCATTTGTTTAATCCGTACAACAACAGAAGCTTAAAAACAGCAGTTCGTCCCTAGACCGTCGCCGTGGTTTCAGTCCGGGACGCTCCCAACAGAGTGAACCGTATCCACGGCGACGGGCCGGGGTTGGGGGGGCGTGAGATTAAACTGGAGCCGATGGTTACCAGTCCGACGGCGTCTGAACCGGCTCTAGTGTTACACTCCGGCGTGGCCGCACTGCGCCGCCGCTGACTGACACCCGACACCCTCCGAAGGACATGATGTCATACTCGCTCAACCGATCGGGTTCTGGGAAGAAAACCTGAAACTGATCGGGTGTCAGAAGCCCAGTGGCGACGACTGTGTGTAGAAAGATTCGGTTTGGAGAAGCACGGTACAAGTACATTTATTAAAGTACAGATTCAAGGTACTTTACTGGGGTACAGCCATTTTCAGATACTTTATACATCTGCCGCAGTTTACTCCGTTACATGGTGTTAATCCTGAAACTGAAGCTGAATAAACCGTTAAAAAGCCTCTTGGATCAGCTGTTACAAAGCAGAGAACAGGCCGTTTGTTTTTACCAGGTTCTCACCGGACAAACATGCCGACGATCTCACAGATCATGATTTAGATTCAACTCGACAACAGCATAAATAGGAGCCAAAAATATCCACAGCAGTAAAAATGAATCAAACATTGATGCCGCAGTAATATTAATCCAGAAACATCATTATGTAATCCCAGAAACACAGACAGCGAAACGTCTACTGCACAATATTAAGATGTGGAAGAATCTTCCCAACAGTTGCGGTATAGTGAAACTCTAAAATCAGCTAATTGAGACACACATGATTTTCGGGGATTGCGACATCATATAAAGTTTAGGGCAAAGATGCTGTAAACAGATCATATTATGAATTGTGTGCGGGGCTGAAGAGACACAAGTCAAATCCACTTAATATTTAACCTTGATGATATGTTGTTTGATAGAAAGCTCAATTCTTGGATAGATTTAACTGAGAGAGACGTTCGTGACTCAAACCGCCGGAGAGTCGCTGCGCTGACCAGAATGTGTCATGAGGATTATCACCGGGCCGTTTAACAATAAGAAGGCCATTGCTGCCCCGGAGTTCTCATTCTAAAGTGACGTCTGTTCACATTGACGCATTTCACGAGTCTCATCATTGTGTTTCCTCTTTCCTCTAAGAGCATAAAGGGGATTACAAGATCATCATGGTGACAGAGGTGGAACCATTTCCAGGTCGAACGAGGAGCGAGTACGCAAACCGACCACATCACCATCAACCACACACACACACACACACGCACACACACACACGAGAGATCAGAGGTCAGAGTTCAGGGACTGGTTGGGACTGCCTAGCAGGGTGGAGCTGGACTTGAGTCCTTGTCTCATCCCCAGGGAGGGTGGGGTTCCACTCCCACCCGGGGGGGTCCCACAGTAAGCCTATCTGTTGCCATGGCGACCGAGAAAGCCTCCGGCAGCTGATTTCACAGGGATTCATTCACTGGGGAGGTTCTCTGTGTGCAGGGAGATGACCTCCATGCTGTCTGCGTGATGGACGCAATCATCGGGGAGGGTCAAAGGTCACACCAACAAGGGAGGGGGAGATTGTTTTTTTTTTTTTTAAATCGCCTCGGAGACAGTGACTGTAAAGCTGTCGCGTCAGGGTTTGGGATTTTTAAAAAGGTGACTTCAGGAGGAGCAAAAGACCGCTCCTGATATCCTTTCCTGCAATGTATTCTGGGAGCGATCAATAGCAAACAGACAGCAGGAGCCAGCTGGGATTACAGGAAACAAAGACATGACCGGGCAGCAGGTCGGCACATGCTTTGGATAAATATGTACATGGATGTAGAGAATATATATATATTATTTAATGTGTTCGGCGATTACGGCAGAACAACTGAAATAGTTCAACAAAATGTATATTTATTGTTCATTATTTTCAAGCATACACCAATTTATAAAATGTGAGGCTTTACATTTTTGTTTTTCACTTTTATTTCTTTTTATATTACGTCCGAGTTTATCGCTGTAATGAAAAAGACACTTAAAGTCTTTAGTTAGCGAAATATTGTAAATTATGAAATCAATCAAGACCCTATTAATGAACACACTGGGCGATGCGTAATTGATTGGTACACACATCACTACATAAGTTCTATGACGGCGACGCAGTGAGACTCTACGGGGTGACGATGAGGACGTGCATGAGCAGCCTGAGAACAGCTCTGCTAGCATTCCAGCATTAGCATGACAATAAGGACGTGGCTTTTACCCAGAATTCCTTTGGGGTTCACCAGCTTCCACGGACCCAAAACACTCACGCGATGCATAAATACATCACACTGCAGAGGAAGAGGAATAAAACAACATGACAGGCTGCAAGACCTCGGCTACACAGTTCATCAACTTGCTTCAAATACTCTGCAGTAAAACGCTGGGCCGGCTGTAGTAGATCATTAATAATAAAAACTAATATCTGTTTAGCTTCCTGCTACATGAGTGTTTGTATGGCGCCAATACGGTTTGTTTCCGTCCTGCAGCGCCGGGTATCGGCCGATTCACAGAGTATTGATCCGCTGCTGGTGCTCAAATCAATAAACTGTGTCCTGGGATGGTTCTTTAAAGAGTGATGCAACACCACGCCTGAGGTGAGAATTGGTTACTTGACTTTGTAAAACTAAATGAAAACAAATGGATAGAAATGTATTGAACTGTGATCCATTTTCAAAATGATGAAACTGCACATGTTTGTAATGAAACGTACAGGAATTACAATTTGATTTCGAACCATTTTGAAAATTCTGTAACAAAAATTCTAGTACACAAACAAAGTGGATCGAAAAGATCGGCCTCAGAGACCAGATCCCGCCACGTGAGTCGGCCCGATATCGATGAATTCCTTTGTATCGTTCCAAATATTAAAGAATGAAAAAATGTACCGCTGGCTGGGGAAGATTATCAATAATCAAAGCAAATATTTATTCTACTTCTCAGCTGTGAAGTAGCAGTTAGCTTCTCGCTACATGACTCCACAAAAACAGCCCCAAGCAGATTACTTCTACTACTATCCTTCTGCAGTAAGTACTCGGCCCTTTTACTGGGAAAAACAGTAGTAACACACAATGGTGTATAAATACTCTGACACGTTAAAGTGCTGCATTGGAACATTTTCTTTTAAACACCAGACACCTGCCACTCCTTGCACAGCACCTGAATCTGGTGCTAAGCGGTCAGCAGGAGACCGTTGCACTGTGGGTAATGTAGTCGCCATGTTTTGACACAAGTGATGCAGCTGAACCAAAACTCTTTGGGTAACTTTTCCCTTCTTTTTTTTTTAATTTTTTTTTACTGAATATCTTACAGGAGTGTGACGATGATAAATAAGTCGAGCACTCGATCTGGTTTCCAGGCCAAGTGAAGGACTCCAGGTTTAAGTTGTGTAGTTATTTGGGTGCACTGGCCCTTTAAACGTCTCCCTGCAGTCGCTGCTGGGACATTAAGCGGGATAGAGGACATCCTCAGAGACACGGAACTTCAGCTATGTAACATTTAGCATCACTGTGAACCGATCTGCTGAGCCACCGGGGATCGATCAAGCCGATCACCCGGTATCTCCTCCCTGTTCACGCTGTCACATCAACAACAAGAACTATTACATCAAACCGATACGCGAACAGTCAATGGCGACACCGCCACGAAACGCCATGAATAATAAAAAACACTCAAACTCCATCAATAATCGATAATCAGCGGTTGACGTACCTGCTCGGGCTCCCTCTCGCTCACCGGGGTCAGCGGCATCCTGCCGGACATCTCCCTGCTTCCCTTTCCGCGGCTTTCGGGTCTCTCGTCAGTCCGGATGAAGCATCCCCTCCGCCGGCCGCTCTACAGCATCGCTCCCCGGGAACCAGGCCACCTCAGCGGGGCTCGGCTGCCAGGCTCCGCCGGCCGGAGGGCGAGCGAGCGAGGCCGGGGCGTCGGCTACAGGAAGGCCCGCTGTCTGCGCTGGCGTCCGGCGGGTGGGGGGGGAGAGACTCGCATGGAGACAAAGACGGCGCGCAGATGAGTGGGGGAGAGAGAGAGAGAGAGAGAGAGAGAGGAGGAGGAAGAAGTGGAAGGAGACTCGAGCAGCGTGAAAGTAGAGGTGCTTCCGGCAGCCCGCGGCGGTTCGTCGGCTCGCGCACGGCGGCAATGCGGAGCTACGGAAAACACCACATTAAAAGTGTGACGTCAGAGCTCCGCCCACCCGTCATCCTCGTCCTCGGCGCCGTCCTCCTAAATAAATCCCAGCATGGTCCCCCATAAAAACATTGTGCTTCCGTATTTTAATTGTATTGTCTGCGTCGTTGCGTCGACGCACTCGTTTCAATTCATGGTTCTAAAAGTCTCGCGTGTGTTGCAGAGCAGTTCACCGCCAGAACAACAGGCGGAGTAACGTGTTTTTGTTGAGACGTGAGAGTCACGTCTGTTTATTTATTTGTTTATTTATTTATCATAGACTTTATTGCGCCGTGCATCGCCACTGCTGCTTTTCATCAAGGACACATTTGTCCCGTATTTTCCGTATTTTCCTGCGCTTCCTTGCCTCGCTCTGAAAACGCAGACGCATAAACGAGGCTTAAGAAACCGGTTTGTTTAAAGGAGCGCTTCATATGTTCACCAGGGACAGGTCCTCTTCACCGACTCCTGGGAGCTTTTTTTTTTTCTCCCACGTCACCAGGGGTCCGTTTCAAGGAGGATGTTTAAACAAAGGTCTGAGTCAAACCCTAAACTCTGAGAAAATTGGAAAAAGTTCCAATATAGTGTTGTCAGTTAATATTTAATGAACACACTAATCATAATCCATACGTTTTACTAATTCCCAGTGGGAAAATTACATTTTTTTACTGTTTGTTAGAATCAGAGCTGCCAACTTTTCAAAAAACCTTGGAGTGAGATTTTGTCGGGGGTGACCAAAATGTTGCCGCGCACGCAGCCACACACGTTGGCGGCTCAAATATCAGGAAATTGGAATTCATTTGGCGTAGTACCCACGCTGCATTCTGGTGGTTTGTGGGGCCCGAAGTCGTTGATAGGGGCGGCCTGCTGGAGATGGACAACACTGGTTACATTCTGTGAAGCAGAGACACAGCTGATGGTCCACCCGCAGGACATTTTGGTTTAAGTAGATGTTATTTCATGCACTCCAGTGGATTTTTGGGTGGCATGCCTGAACTTATTCTGATTCATGTTCATCTGCTCATGACTTGTGGGGCCTTCTAGACTTGAGCTGAACATTCAACCAGAAAACTATTGCTGTGCCTCAATGACTGTCTATGTACCACAATATAGCCTAATTAATAGACCTGTGTTTAAGATTTGACCAATTTCGGTTGATTGACATTTTGATTACAATGGTATTCAACTAATTCTTAACTGAAACCTAACCTATATTGTTAATAAGTGTATTCTTAAAAGCACTTAATGATTTATGTTCAGCAAAAAATAACACAAGTTTAGTTTGGGAAAAATATTTTTCATTATCAAACAAGAAAGTGCAACAAATAAAGTGCTTAAACAGTAGCCTTTCAAAGCAAAACAATGGATACACATAATATAAATACACATAAATAAAATAACAAATGAGGTATTAAGAAGGCGATCAGAAGCTGGTTAGTAAAGATCTGTGGGCAAGGTTGTCCTGGCCTGTGGCCTTCTTGGAGGCCTTGAAACACAACTAATAATTTCTTTTAAGATTTAAAGTTTAAGAGCGTGAGTACTTAATTGAACCACGTGTCATTAACATACCTTAGTCTTTGCTCCTCCTGAGTTTCTCCCGCGGTTGTGTCTGTTTGAAAATCTTCTTCTGTTGCTAACTTCGGGACTCTCTGGGGTAAACAGGATGTCTATGCAGCGAATAGGGTTACAGACGCGCTCCTTAGTGCCATCCGTCGTCGGGGAGTTTGAAAAGGAACGAACGCGCTTCGGCCCAAAATCTGAATTTTTTTTTGCCGTGAGAAATTGGTTGTGTGAGAGCTGGTAGTGCTAGTCTATCTGTGCGTGCCTGAGGATTTCAAACATGCAAAAAATGAACAGACGTTTATGCTCCTTACAGGTTCATCAATATGATCTTCACATTTTAACAACACTTTTATGATGTTTCCCTTCAGCAGAAGTAAGACGGTAACATTAAAGCAACTTATTGTTTCTGCAGCTCATGCACACAATGACGTAGAGAGGAAGGAAGCTCTGCTGGGGTTGAACAGCAGCTTGTTACCAACTCCAGAAGAGACGAGCTGACCTCAGAGACATCAGCCTCCTCTTTAATGTAGACGTGTTTCTGGTGACTTACTGGATAAAGAGTTTCTGATCTGCTGATTGAACACAGAGGAGCAGCTATGAGTCCATCAGCCGGTGGATTAGTCGTCTTCCTTCTCTCTGTACAAGGTACTGTACTTCTACATTTATATTGTGAGGCCGTTACACACCTCACACACACACAGGGAGCTGTGTTTTTACTTCACACACAGGTCTGATGTCATCACACACAAATAATGACTAAATGAACATTAACAAAGAAGAAATGCTCTGAATAATTAGTCTCTGTTGAACTTCCTCTAATCGTTCAGCAGCGTTTCTTTGCATTAGACCACATTTAGAGGCTGTTATTCACTCCGAGTCTCTGACGACGTTTGTTCTCCTTTTATAAATGTTACATCTAAATCTAAATGTTAAATCATTTAACATTTACGTTTAGATTCAACATTTAGATATAACATTTATATTTAACATTTATATTTATATTTAACATTTATATTTAACATTTACATTTATATTTTACAGCAGCGTTTCTTTGCATTAGACCACATTTAGAGGCTGTTATTCACTCCGGGTCTCTGAAGATGTTTGTTCTTTTTGTAGGATTTTCTTGTGTATTTTATTCTCTTCCTGGTTGTTCAGTGTCTCTTTGAGTGACATTTTGTAGCTTTGATCTGTGTTACAGATACTTGATTCACTGGCAGATGCTGAAAAGTCACATTCTGTAGTTTTGAGCTGGATATTGGGACATTTGATTGACTTAGTTGACCCACGTACGAGGAACAGGGCCCTGGGGATGTGAATTATCATTGTCGTTCCATCATCACCTGGAGACAAACAGCACGTTACCTCATCAGAAGGATTTGATTTACAAAGAAACGTGCAGGGAGATTCTGTTTGTTAATAAAATGATTCATGTCATGGAGAAACTCACCAGAGTCAGTAACTAAGTAACTGTCCAGCCATCTTGACCCGAATGACTGGAAGAGAAACTAACACCACGCCCATGACATCAGAAGGTGTGTACCTCCATTTATATATAAATATAGTTATTTATTCCTATTTGTGAGAGTAAACACCACAGGGGATAGAGAGATACATTAAATGTATGTTTGAAGGTGCATTTACAGAAACAGCAACACATCTATTGATAAACATATTTTGAAGAAGAGAATATTAATTATTAGCTGAAAGAAAAATGGTCTTCCTGTTTGTGGTGAGGTCAGAGTCAGAGACAAAGAAGGAAGTGAAACTTTGATGCATTTTGGTATGGGGCGCCGTTCGTAAAATGTCGCACGTTCTAAAATCCTGCGCAGTTTTGCCACATTTAGCATTGTCATATGAACAAAAAAGCACGACAATATTCACATGCACAACATTGTTTATCTCATTTACAAAATTCGAGACTCCAAAAGCAGAAGGACAGGGAAAATATCCTACTGTGTTTTTTATTTATTCATTTTATTATTAGTATTCTTAATTTCATGAATCATTTTGGCCGATGGGTGCCCTTTTGTTTTGGTTTGAGTTTCTGTCCCCCAAAATGTCAATGCACGTGCCTGTATCAATATATCGAGATATATGTCTTTTTAAAATTGAATTCACATCTGAAGTGTGTTTCTTAAAGCCACTGCCTTTAAAGTGTTGATCACACCTCACACCTCAGTGAGGTGTGATCTACATGTCACAGTATCGTTGACCTCAGAGTTCTGCATTTCGCTACAGTTTCCATCTCCACTCTGCAGCAGACTGACCACAGACAGAAGAGCACAGACCAAAGACACTCTTCTTCTCATCAACCAAACCCTTCTAATACTTCAACTTGACCTTTTTCAAGTCCACAGGTTCAATACGTCGCTGTTCCTTCCAGCTGCAGAGTCCATGTGGACATCGTGGACTCTTTCATTACTTTCTATAAACTCAATGATTTTCATATTTCTCATAATATCTTTTCTCTTCAGTAAACTACCAATGAGAGTGTGTCCTGTGATGTTGTTCTGAGTTTGACTGTGGTTCCTGATGTGCTGTGTTACAGTGATACAGAGTCAGGATGGATGGAGAGTGAATTACTATGAGACTGAGGTCTGTGCTGCAAAAGGATCAACAGTGGAAATATACACACAGACACCTGGAATACGTCCCTCTGATATAAAGGAGAGATTCTGGTTCACTAAAGAGAAAGATGGTGAACCTGTGGATCTGAGAACAGACTCTGAGTATTCAGGCCGTGTGAAGTATGGATATTATAGTGATTGGAATAGTTGTTATCTGCTCATCACAGACGTGAGAGAGAGCGACTCAGCTGAGTACAAACTCAGATTCATGACAAACGAACCAGGAGAGAAATATACTGGTTCACCTGGAGTCACTTTGTCTGTCACAGGTAACATTTTAATTCACATATTAATCATCTACAAATGTTCAACATCTAGAAAACTAGAGTATAAATGTCTTCTGTGAATGTTGACACTTTAATAAATAATATTCACTGATTCAGGTTTCCAGGTGCAGGTGAGAAGATCAGATTCTACCTGGTTGGAGCTGACGTGTCACAGCAGCTGTGTTCTGTTTGATGATCCTGAATACGTCTGGTACAAGAATGGAGAGAGCATCAAGAACGGATCTTCTCTTCTAGTCTCCTCTGGTTCTACAGACAGATATTCCTGTCATTTAGTTGGATCTTCTGGTCACCGTTCTCCTGCAGTGTGTAAGTTCACTCCACTGTGTCGGCCTGTGGAGCTTCACCAACATCTCACAGGGAGGCACCAGACCGCTGCATGTAAACTAGAGGCATCAAAAAGATGAAGCACAACGTTCCTCAGGAGGTGGAGCCGTGGTCCACTGACCAGAGGGTTGCTGGTTCAATCCCCGGCCCCTGCAGTCTACGTGTAGAAGAGTCACTCACACACTGACACAACAATATGATTCTAATCACAGCTGTAAACACGCTGGAGTCTAAATGTTAAAGGAGACACAGATCTTTATTTATGTCATTCTCTTATTAATAGAAACACAAATATAAACCATCAGCAGACAGAATAATGTGATTTTCATAAAGACTCAAGTGAATTATTCCAGAACATAGGTAGAAGTGACGTGTCAGCTGGTGGAGGAAACAATCAATAACTCCTACAACAACTAGAAGTGAGAGGACAGACTCAGCTAAGGACACAAGCAGCATCTAAAGAGAAGAATGTGTGGAGATATGAACATTACAAAGGATTAAAGGCTGCTTATTGTCACTTTACACCAGCAGGAGTCTCACCTGTGACAGCTGCTGTGATGAAGAGATAGTCTGAGAGAAAGACACACAAGTATTCATTCAAATGATCAACTATCTACGCTAACATCTTCTAACCTCTTAGTATGTTTATTCACGTCTCCTCCAGATCGTCCACAGCGTCTCTCTGTGTCAGTGAGTCCCTCTGCTGAGATGCTGGAGGGCGATTCAGTGACTCTGACCTGTAGCACTGATGCTAACCCAGCAGCTAACTACACCTGGTACAAGCAGGATGGAATGTCAGACCCTCGTCTTCTCAGTAAAGAACCTCAGCTGGTCTTCAGCTCCATCCAGTCCTCTGACTCTGGAAGGTATTCCTGTACAGCTGAGAACCAGCTGGGGAGGAAGACGTCTGAATTCATCTCTATCGATGTGAAATGTGAGTGAAACAACGCTTTTAAAAGCAACATAATCACTACTGAGGTAGTGTTTTGTTATCAACGTCTATTTATTGAACTCTAACTTGTAACAATATGTTGACACGTCTCCTCCAGATGGTCCACAGCGTCCCTCTGTGTCAGTGAGTCCCTCTGCTGAGATGCTGGAGGGCGGTTCAGTGACTCTGACCTGTAGCACTGATGCTAACCCAGCAGCTAACTACACCTGGTACAAGCAGGATGGAACGTCAGACCCTCGTCTTCTCAGTGAAGAACCTCATCTGGTCTTCAGCTCCATCCAGTCCTCTGACTTTGGAAATTATTCCTGTACAGCTGAGAACCAGCTGGGGAGGAAGACGTCTGAATTCATCTTGATCGATGTGAAATGTGAGTGAAACAACCTTTTTAAAAGCAACATAGTCACTACTGAGGTAGTGTTTTGTTATCAACTTGTGGGAATTATTACTGTGAAGCCAAGAACGAGATGGGACGTAGTAACTCCACCTTACTTCTGATTACTTCTTCAGGTAAATCACACTCAGCTTCTGTTCTCTCACACATTATATCAACAATCCAACTAAAGAAGTGACTCACGGTAAACGCGGCCTTTAGCTCCTGTCCTCCACTCAGTGAAGCAGGAGAGCATTGTGGACTAGAAGGTGAACCTGAGCAGATACACTATGACCCCACTGAGAACCAAACCCTGGAACCCTCGGTTTATCCCTTTAAAACTTCACCAGCTCAGCGTCCTGGCAGACATCACGTGGTCTGATGCTGGTCATCAAATGATGAAGTCAGAAGTGTGAGAAAGCATAAGTGGAAGGAACAAGAAGAGTCACATTAACAGAATGCCCTATCAGCAAGCCAACAATTAGCTAGCATGCTAACTAGTAAGCTTTGAGTATTATAATATTTTGGGGGGGTTTGGATTGTTTCTCCAAAACGTCTCCTCAGAGTGTGTTTAGTTTGTGTAGCAGTTAGCCCTCTACAACAGTTGCCAAGGCAACAGGACAGAATAAAATGGCCACCGCCCTGACCATCCAGCTATGTTGTTTTGAAAAGACGTTGTACTCATTTAATTTGTGTTAAAGTTCATCATCTGCATAGAGCTGGGCCCTGTTCCTCGTACGTGGTTCAACTAACGATCAAATGTCCCATTATCCAGCTATCTGGGTTCCTCAAAGGCAGAGCCGGGCTCAAACCGTCTCGTTAGTTTGAACCAGATGTCAATCATCAGGATAATCGTCTTACGTCAGAAGGCAGAGGAGTCGATCACCGAAACCAGGATTTTTTAACAGTATAACGGCAAATAAACTTAAAGCAAGAGCGTCTTTTTCTCCACTGACGAGCAGGAAATGATCATGAACACACATGATGAGATAATATGTGAATTTGAATCATTTCTGTCGGATGAATTGAACGTATTGTGCATGTTTCACGTTGTTCATTTCGTACGTCCATCGCAGTTTGTCCGTCCCGGGGAGGATCGTCCTGTGTCTCTCTAAAGGTTTCTGCCCTTTATTCTCCCAATGAAATACTTTTTCATTGTTTGGGGAGTTGTGAGGGTTTCTGGACAGAGGATGTCACATGTGTACAGACTGTAAAGACCTCTGAGGCAAATTTGTGATATTGTGCGATACAACAAAAATTAAACGAATCATATAATCATGACGAAGACTCACACTGCCCCCCTGCGAAGCCCGACAAAGTATCGCACACAAGTTAACGTTATGCGTGTTGGTAAAATGTATAAGCTAATTTTAAGTGCCTCGTCACTCATAATCAATCAGATTATATTTCTTTAAATGTGTCTGCTTGCAGGAGGCTCATGAATGATCATCATCCAATGAGAATAATAATCTCAATTTTTTCAAAATATGTAGATGAAAATAAGCCCAAAGAATCAAATTGATACGACTGAATAGGATATATGTACTGCATCAGCTTATGCATCATATGTATGTGTAGATTACCATATAGAACTGGGGGTTTTATTACAGTATATGTGTGTGAATGTGTATGAGAATCATTATATATCCATTGTTCATAATCAGACATTTGATCAATTGAAACGGTGAAATGTGGAACATCCAGAAGTTTATTAAGCGACAAATAAACCAACAGCACGACATGCAGCGGCTTTCCAGATGTTCTCTGCATTGCAACACCTTACAGACAGGACAGTATGAGAGACAGTGTGAGAGACACTGTGTGAGATAGTATAAGAGAGTGTGTGAGACAGCATGAAGGACAGTGTGAGACAGTCTGCGGGACAGTGGATGTTCGGCTGCAGCGTGTGGTGTTCATCACGTGACAGCTCCGGAAAATCTTCTTGTAAATAAATGATTCCTTGTCCTCAGCATCTGTAGTGCTCGTACAGGACGTCATCGCGGGTCATAAACGGGTCTTAGTCTGTCCCTATAAAACGTTAATCTAACTGATGTCGCTCCTACGTCAATGAGGAAGTGAGCTGCCCTTTTTTTCCGGGGGAGTGATGAACTAATCCAGCAGCTCAGATGAACCTGCGCCGGACCGGGTTCAAGTTTTTTGATGTGTTAAATGGTGATTTAGAGAAACCTGCTTCTGGGAACCGAAAAGCCTGATCTACGACATCTCATCCTGAAAATTATGTGGCTAACTCAGTTAGCCACATACGAGGAACAGGGCCCTGGTCTTAAGGTCCCAGATATTGTTTCACTGAGTTAAACATTTTATTTTTGTCCTGTTAGTCACCCCTTAATTCATCCTCCACCCTCCATTATTAATACTTTAAATTTGTTGTTTGTTTTCTTCCCTTGTAGCTAAAGGGGGCTCCCAAGGGTCAATAACAACAGCGTCTGTTGCGTCAACATCTGCTTTTCTCCTGGTGATCATGATCCTCGCTGCCTTCTTCTTGACCAGGTGAGCGGTTCAGCTTCGCTGTGATAAAATGCAAATGTGGATCTTACATTCAAGCAGTCGTTGAATCACTTGATTTGATCATTTATTTGTTTGTTTGTTCATTCTTCTGTCCAGAAAAAAAAGGTCCTCACAAAGCAGCCGCTCTGGAGAGACACCAGAGAACACTCAGGTGAGGAGGAAGAGCTCGGTGTGGAGGCCTGTTGGAAAATTCATTATCTATATATATTATATATATTAGATCAGCGGTTAGCAAACTCAAGAATGCCGCGGCCCACTTTGAAACCTGAAAATCTTTTGCGGCCCACCCAAACCTTTAATCACAACTCTGATCAAAACATAAACTAGGGATGATTAAATTACCTTAAGAATTTAACCGACAATGGAGGTGGAACCGGTACTTTCAGGGTCCGATCGCTGCGAGGTGCGTCCGCTCCCGCCGCCCCCCTCGCCATCCACGCCTTAAATCTTCGACTGCTTTTAGAATAACTTATTTTCCCCGTTAAGATGGTTCAGCTACTGTAGAGAAAAAGGGCACCGTCTCTCGCTCTTTAATCTCATTATGTGTTCGGCAAGAACGACAGCTTTGTTTCTCCGACGCGCCCTGAAAGCAGCTCCACATCTCACGCGCTTGAGCGCCGCCCAGCATCTCGCCGTCGTAGACGAGCTTTGGCATGTTTGGCAGAGCGGCTTGAGCGCCGTGTACAACCAGTATGGATCAACCAATTAACCAATCTGTTCGTTTAAATTGTTTGTGCTACAAGCCCCCCCCCCTCCCCCCACTGCAGATATTCTACTACTGTTTTTTTGTACTAAAGTCAAACAAAACAAGTATTCATCCAATAACTACATCTTTGATGCAGAACCCACCAGTGGAGCCTTGCTATGCCACCGTGAGCTTCTCCAGCAACCAGAAGGATCTCCTCTACTTCAACATCAGGCCAGCTCGCCCCCCCAGACGCGCGGAGGAAGTGGAGGAAGTGCAGTACTCAAGCATCAACTTTAACAGAGCTGGTGCCGCCAGCGAGTGAGTGATCTTTACTAAATATGGATCCGCCACTGTTTTTATCATCACTGTTTCTTGCTGTTTAAACATGTTAATTATTCATTTTGTGAGTTTACGGTTTGTTTTCACAGACGGAGATGTGAAGGAGCTGTGGCTGATTCATCTGCACTGTACAGCACCGTCAGCAAAGCACCAAGAGAATGAACCCACACGGATATGTGGTCTGTTACTGTACAGAGCAGCTTAAACACACCTGCATGAATATGAGGTTTGACATGTTGTATATTCACCATCGTTGAGGCTTCCATCAGAGAACCATCAGTGAGCCAATGGGAAGCCAGCTTTCAGTCTGTAATCAGCCTTTAGCTCAGTGGGCAATTATTTTTCCCAGGGGGCCAAATGAGCAACTGAAAATATTTTGGAGTGCCGGGTCAAAATGCCCAACTCAATTATGCATAATATATAGGGGTGTAACGATTCATTTTAACAACGATTCGATTCAAATCACGATTCATGGTTGCCGATTCGATTCATGGACGATCTGGGTTAATTTAGAACGATTCGATTCGATTCAGTGACTTGAAATCGATTCAGTAACGTTTTTTGGACAGTGCAGGCAAATTTTCGGAGATCCCTGTTGTTTCTTGTGAGGAAATCTGGTTTAAATTAATTATGGATATTATAAACAAGCAAACAACAATTAATGGCAAATGTATTGACCTTTCATTTGAATCAAGTGCCATTTTCAATTTAAACATTACACAATAATTACACAATGTTTGGATCAATTCACAGAACCCCGGATTTTCTGATGACGTTACAGACAGGCAGACTGAATCGGGTAACGTTTAACGTGTCTAAAGTGCTAAAAAAACAAACAAACAAACACGCATCCATACCGGTTTTTTATGCTTAAATCCAATGTGCAGTTTCCAAGTATCGATACAATCGATTATGTACCATTTCAATCGATATGCCGATTTGCGGAGCACAGATCAATTCAGTTGGATCGCAGGAATATAAATCGATTAATTGATTCTGTGAATGAATCGTTCACCCCTAATAATATACATGTCTATATAAAAAGCGGTAAATGGCATTGTTTTGACCGCTGGTAAGAGTGTACTGTATGTTAGTATTTGGCAATTAAAAGGTGAGGTTAGCTTTCAAATATATAATTTATTCAAATAGAATTTCCAAAATGATTAATAAAATGTGAAACATTTGACTCAATTTCAGTCACATTAATAAAAAGGGCATTTTGAGTTTCATATACTACTGAAACAAGGATTTTATTAGCTTTCTAAAGACATCACATCATCTTTGTAGCCAAAATAAACAAGATATGTCACTGAACTGTGTAACTGTATAAAGAAAAGTGTCCCAGTTTTGTAGCCTTTTTGACTTTACATGCCTATATTAAACAAGAAAAAATGCAAAAAGGAAAAAGATCAAGTGTCTTATTTCACTTGTTATATTCCCACATTTTAGTGTTCTTCAGTTCTTCTTTTCTCATTCAGTGTGAGAAATCCAGTCTCTGTGGAGCTGCAACAAGTCCATCAAAGTCAGGTTGAATGTCAGAGGTGGAGATGCGAAGCACAGCTGACAGATGTTCATCAGTGAGAGAGGATCTGTACCTGGATTTGGTAAACTTCATGACTGAGAATGTCTGTTCACATATGTAGGTGGATCCACAGAGAACCAACATCTTCTGAGCACATCTCCTCGTGTTTGGAAAGTTCTCCTCCTTGAGAGCAGAGTAGAACTCTGGCAGTGATGCTGACTTAAAGTGCTCTTTCAGTAGTGAATCAGCCTGCAGGTCAGTGAGTTCAAGCTGAACATTAGTGGGTGCACTATCAACACTGCAGGTAAAGGGAGAGGAAACCAGCTGCATTTCATCCTCAACCTTTTTGAAATCTTGAAAACGCCTTAAATTCATCACGCGGTGCTCCTAACATGGATGAGTACCGGTGATCAGATGATGGTTTGACTTCTTTCAGGGTTCTCACGTGTTTGACATTGTTGCTGCCCAGTTGCCTTGAAATGAATTGCAACTTTGTCACGAAGGCTTTCACATGGATGTGCATTTCATGAGCAAAGAGGCCCTCGGCCTGCAGCTGTGTGTTCAGTTCATTCATCACTGCAGTCACAGCAACAGCAAACGTTCAATCTGCCATCCGGTCCTTATCAGACAGCTCTGGGGTGGTTTTGTCTTTCATCTCACAAAACTCTCTTACCTCTGATTTCAGAACTCAGAACCTTTTCAGCACTTTGCCCAGACTGAGCCATGTGACAGCTGTGTGGTACCGGACATCACCACAGGGACGTAATTTGGGAGTGGGGGGACAGGGGACATGTCCCCTGCACTTTTTCAAAAGCCCGTTTTGGTCCCCTGCTGTTTTTACCGTCCAAAAACAATGTTACGCTATGGTAAACCAAGACAGGTCAAGCACTAGCACCAAGCGGAGAAACGGCCGCTCAAGCTGAAGCCTGTTTCCCATAGTTTAGAAGCAAGGAGGTGTGAAAAGCGACGCAAGGGACACGCAAGGGGGACTTGCGTCTGCGTCGCTCTGAAAACGCAGAAGCATAAATCAGGCTTTACTCTGCCACTGTAAGTTTGACCGGCTATGTAAATGAGGTCTGTTTACCATATATTCCACAAATAAGTGTGAAATCGGTGGTACTGAGTTAAGAGTGAAGTTGACTAACAAGGTGAAACACAGAATTGGGTGATAATGTTTTGCTACATGCTTTACAACCAGTTAAACCAAAACGGGAACTTAAAAGTAGCAATAGAAAACTAGAAGAACTACTAGAAAACTGAACTGAACTGAAAAGTGTCCCCCCCCACTTCTGAAATCAAAATGTCATCCCTGCATCACCATGTTCGCTCTCTTGCTCCTCCAATAGTGAAACAAACTGCCTGTGATTCAATGCCCGTGCTCTGATGAAATTAACCGTTGTAGTAACAACATCAACCACATGGCAAAGTTTTAGCACTGACTTACACAACGCTTGATGATGAATAACACAATGTATAAACACCAATTTCTGCTCTGCATTGAGTTCACTCGCTTTATCTTGCATTCAGTTCAAAAGCCCAACATTTTTCCCTGTCAAATTCGGACATCCGTCCGTGGTGACCCCTGCCAGTCTGTCCCATCGGAGTCCCGGTTTGTCCCTGCATGCGTTTGCCTCGGTGAACAGATTACTCCCCGTTGTGGTTCCTTTCATTGGCCGCATTGCTGCCAGCTCCTCCGTAAGCTTGAAGTCGCTCGTCGTCCCCCCGGAGAAATGTGAGCAGCTGGGCCGTGTGATCAAAGCTCTCATCCACAGCCAAAGCGAAAAAGTCGAAGCCCACTTCACTTTGCAGCTTAAACTCCAGATTCTCTGCGATGTCCTCCACCTTCCTCGTCACGGTGCGGCGGGAATCCCTATATGTGAATTGCTTTAACAAAACAAACACAAAAACACTTTTAAACTTAAGGTTTTTAATTCACAACATGAATTAAACATTGTTCAAACAAAACAAAGTTCTTTTGAATAAATCTTTTAAAAAGTAAATTATTACTTTGTCTCAAGAGTATAGTAGTAAAAAAACAAAAACCTGAGCCCTTACTGTCTAACGGGGGGCCTCGGACATTTCAAAATTGAATAAAGTGATCAAACAGCCTGCACTGCATAAATTATTCATTCAGTAATTAAATTGTTCGCTTTTGGTAAATTTTGGCATTGCTTAGTTCACTGTTTTGAGAAGCTTGTGTGGACATAATGGCAGGTTGATTTTTAATTTTTTGGTTTGTTGGCAGGGCTCTAGAGTGGGCAGCCCCTTGCCCCCTAGATCCGCCCCTGCACTGAAGCAACAACAAGATACGTGGAAATAAATATCAAAGCCAACAGCAACGACTCACTATGTTACTCTGGTAAATGCTGGCACCGCAGACGGATTTCTAGCATACAAATGTTCCATTGTGTTGACTTATATTTTGAAAAGTCACGTACTTCCCGTTTAGCTGCTCAACTTTGTAGTTTCGTTTCATGGGAAATTAACAAAACCTATTAACGGAAGTAAAAGTCGTCCGTTTGTCATTTTTTAGTTTGAAACGAGAAAACGGTGGTGTTTTTTCTATTGATGGTTTAAATGGCAGAGTAAGCTATGAGTCCATCAGGATTAGTCGTCTTCCTTCTCTCTGTACAAGGTACTGTACTTCTACATTTATATTGTGAGGCCGTTACACACCTCACACACACACAGGGAGCTGTGTTTTTACTTCACACACAGGTCTGAAGACAAATTCCTTGTATGTTTGACATATTTTGGCAATAAATGTTTCCTGATTCCTGATGAAACACAAATAATGACCAAATGAACATTAACAAAGAAGAAATGCTCTGAATACTTTGCCTACGATGAACTTCATCGTTCAGCAGCGTTTTATTCTCTTCCTGGTTGTTGAATTTCTTGTTCAATGTCGGATCGCGCCCATCGTGTCTGACGTCTTTGCGCCTCCTCCCGACAACAAAGCTTTGTGTTGTATTTGTTCTAGTTTTAGTGATTAAATGTCAAGTTTACGACGTAAACGTTCTGCTACGTGGAGACCGAGACGCAGGCCCCATAGCCTCGGCTGTGGGTGACCAGCGCAGCCGACGGAGAGCGCGCACAGGGCGGCAGAAGGGCGAGGCTACCGGTGAGGGCAACACACTTCCTGGTGAAGTTGCTAGAGGACGGTCGATTTGTTGCTAAAAGTTGCTAAATGACGTTGCGGTGTCATTACGTGATGTCTTCATTACGTAATAACGCAAACCTCCGTCATTACGTAGAATTCAAAATAATGTTACTCAATCAGGAATCAGGAAAAATGTATTGCCAAAATATGTCAAACATACAAGGAATTAGACAGTGGACAGTGTAACAATAGACAACAAGACAGCAGTGCACAAGTAATAAAATAAAGTAAAATGAAATGCTAATGCTATGGGTTAGTAGAATAAGGCTATGGGTTAGTAAGTTAAAAATTTAAAATATTTAAAAAGTTAAAAAAAAAAAAATGTACTGCATCTCGGACAAAAATTATTTAACATGTTTCAGTTTAGATTTGTTTGTTCATTCTCACATATTTTTATTTGTAGAAGTAATATAAACACATCACATTGTATGTCATATCATGTGTATTTCTCAGACACAACATATTGAATTATTGAACAATTACATGGAAAATTACTGAACAATTACTTTTTTTCTTATTAACTAGTGCACCTACACATTCTAAACAATTCTAGTTTTAAGCAGTCTATTAGTCGTGTGTGTGTGTGTGTGTGTGTGTGTGTATATATATATATATATATATATATATATATATATATATATATATATATACATACATACAATTCATTTTATTTTATTTTGTATAGCCCAAAATCGCATTTTGCCTCAGAGGGCTTTACAGTCTACACATTCTCTGGATCCTCTACATCAGCGGTTCCCAGAATGCCTCGGCCCAATGTGAAATCTGACAATGTTTTGCGGTCCACCCAAACCTTTAATCACAACTCTGATCAGAACATAAACTAGGGATGATTAAATGACGCGGGCGCATCGGTATATAAGGCGCATAAGATACTGTTTCTCCGACGCGCCCTGAAACAAGCTCCACATCTCACGCGCTTGAGCGCCCGCTCAGCATCTCGCCGTCGTAGACCGAGCTTTGGCAAGTTTGGCAGAGCGCCTTGAGCGCCGTGTACAACCAGTATGGATCAACCGATTAACCAATTGATCCATATATATGTAAGGCGATCCGGATTATAAGGCACTGTCGTTTTTTGAGAAAATTAAAGCCTTTTAAGTGCGCCTTGGAGTGCGGAAATGACGGTATAATCTGTTTGTTTAAATTGTTTGTTCTTCATCAATTAATGTTTCACATAACTAATGTGTCGCATCATAAATATTTTTATATTAATTTCAAACTTTTCAAAATTGAAAATTAAAAACTTTTTATTTATTGTAAATTTCCTCTCGCGGTCCACCTGGGGTATCTGGGCCGACACTTTGGGAATAGCTGCTCTACATCCTCTGTCCCGAAACCCACACACACACACACACACACACACACACACACACACACACACACACACACACACATATATGTGTTTGTATCTATAGATATGTCAAGGTGTTTGTTTTACCCTGTTTAAAGTGTTTGTTGTGGGTTATTCATTGTTGTTATAAAGTTCAATCTCAACACACGTAAGTTAAGTAGCTCCGCCCGCTAGGCGCTCCTCAATGACGTGTAAAAATAAATTATTCTGCCGGTCTTATGCCGGACATGCCGGTGTTACACCCCTACTGGTTTTTCCACCTACTGGTTTCCCTACGCGTGCGTGTTTGTGTTCACTCCACAGCTGCAGATGTGTCCGCCTCAGTTCCCTAATTCGTCACACATTCACAAACATATTGCTGAAAATCTTCAAAACGCATCACAAATCCATTGCAGCGTTTACGATTGTATAAGTTAGCACCACATCACGGCCACGTATGAAAACATTTACATGAAAAAATATATTAAAGGAAAGATCGGCACAACCTGGATTCGAACCCGGGGGATCAAAACATCAAAATAGTAACCTGGTGGCTGCTCTTAGCAGTGCGCCACACAGCAATAACTTGACCCTTAGTATAATTTATTCATTTCGTTGACGTAGATCAGCATGGAGGAAACCTTTTGGTGTGTCGTGGATCTAAAACAACTGGTTTCCTTGGGCGTGTCTTGGAACACTTCAAGACATGTGCAATGCTACTTCTTCACGAGGCTGCAGCCTTGCAGCGACACATTTTGATAAAGAAAGGATATTGTTTTCTTACGGCCATCGTGTGACGTGAACCACAGACACGAACAAAACACAGTTTAGAAAATATATTATAAGATCGAACCGACCGGGTTGCGAACCCATGCAGCAAAAGAGCACTGCTCTTTTATGTAAAATCTTTATTTTACATAAAAAAAACAATTCACAGTCATCAGTCACTTTGGCAGTGGCCCGTCTTCCCGCTCAGGATCCGCCGGTCGGACGCCTCACTCAGCCCCATTTCCTCCATCCCTGGTGATCTTGAGGTTGATCTTCTGTAGTTGGAAGACCTCCCCGCTGGGTGTAGTCTGCTGCACCCTTTTTCGTGCAGCAATGTCGAACGGAGCGAGCGAACTTCTCCAAGTCGGAGAAGTAGTCCTCCAGCTCCACTCCTCTCTGGTTCTTGGTGGCCAGCAGGAACGATTTCATCTGCCCCACCCCGTGCCTGCTGGTGACCGTCCCACCTGAGGAGACGCTGTTTTCAGAGGCCCACCCTGAAGAGGACTCTGACTCCCCACGTCCCACCTTTCCTCTGCGCCCCCTCCCCCCTCTTTTTGCCCGAGAGCCTCCCCTGTTGGCCCTCGTCTTCCTCTTCAGGCGGGGAGCCTTAAAGTCCACCCCCCCCTCTTCCATATATTCCTCGCTGTCCGAGGTTCCACCTCGAACAGCTCCCCCACTACCAAGTGCCCCCACCCTGTCACACACACCTGCCCGCTGGGCTACATTCAACCCCCCATCCACTCCGACATTCATCCCCTCTGACCCCTCACCCACCTGACCGACCGGCTGGCCCTCACCCAATCCCACAGTCACCCCCTCACCCACCTGACCGACACTCTCCTCCTCATCCACCTGCCCGCCCGGCTGGCCCTCACGCGTCGCCACACTCAATCCCTCACCCGTCGCAACAGTCGCCCCCTCACCCACCTGACCGACAGGCTGACCCTCACCCGTCGCCACACTCACCCCCTCAGCAACCGGTTGGGCCTCACCCATCGCCACACTCACCCCCTCACCCGTCCCTACAGTCACCCCCTCATCCACCTGACCGACCAGCTGGGCCTCACCTCCCACACTCGCCCCCACATCCAGCGGAGCGGACGAGGGGTTCCTCTCCGGGCAACGGAAACACCTCCCATCGTCCGATGTGGCGAACATGGCGTAGTCAAACCCCTCGATCCTCACCTTAATCACCAGGTCGAGGGCCTGGGGTTTGGTGAGGACCATGTGGAGTTGCCTCCTATGCGACACCACATGCCTCATTAAAGGCGACTTGCACCCCGAGGACAGTTTTTTAAGCGTTTTTTTAAGCGGGGACACCACCTTCCCGTGTTTGACCAGCTCCTCCAGCAGCACTCCGTCAGGGACGAACGGCGGGAACGTTGAGCTTCACGCCGTGAGGTCCGACATGCCGACCGGCTACAAACACGCACAAACTAACACAGAAAGAGACAGAAGACACACATACACACCACCACGCATTCACCCCACAACACACACCAGAAAACCACACCGAAAAATACACAAAACAGATAGAAAACACAATCCAAACAATTCACCTCACGCTCCGCACACTCAGCACTCCTTCCGCTCAGAGAGAGAGAGAGAGAGAGACTCTTTCATTACTTTCTATAAACTCAATGATTTTCATATTTCTCATCATATCTTTTCTCTTCAGTAAACTACCAATGAGAGTGTGTCCTGTGATGTTGTTCTGAGTGTGACTGTGGTTCCTGATGTGCTGTGTTACAGTGATACAGAGTCAGGATGGATGGAGAGTGAAATACCATCAGACTGAGGTCTGTGCTGCAAAAGGATCAACAGTGGAAATAATCTGTGACTTCACATACCCACCTGGAATACGTCCATCTAATATAAAGGAGAAATTCTGGTTCACTAAAGAGAAAGATGGTAAACCTGTGGATCTGAGAACAGACTCTGAGTATTCAGGCCGTGTGAAGAACGAATGTTCTTGGAAGAGTTGCACTCTGACCATCACAGACGTGAGAGAGAGCGACCTGGCTGAGTACAAATTCACATTCGGGACAAACAAACCAGGAGAGAAATATACTGGTTCACCTGGAGTCACTTTGTCTGTCACAGGTAACATTTTAATTCACATATTAATCATCTACAAATGTTCAACATCTAGAAAACTAGAGTATAAATGTCTTCTGTGAGTGTTGAATAAATATTATTCACTGATCTAGAGGAATCAAAAAGAAAAATAATTAAATGCTTATTGTCACATAGAACCAGGACTCTCATCTGTGGTAGTGGGTGTTTTGGTCATTATCCCACTAGTGACCGTGGCGCTCGGGATCTATTGCATGTGAGTGGTTCAGCTTCACTGTGATAATATGCAGATATGGAACTAACATTTATGCAGTTGTTGAGTCACTTGATTTGATCATTTGTTTGTTCATTCATTCTTCTGTGCAGAAGGAAAAGGATCTCAACGAGCCAACGGGTCGCCAGATTGGAGTGGATATGAATGAACAACACGTTCAATTCATCCGACAGAAATGATTCAAGATCACATATCTCATCATATGCGACGGAGACATATTGGACTTATTTTCAGATTAATTATACATTATTGTTCTTTGGACTGGAAAGAATAATCACTTCTATCATAAATATTACGTTATTAGGATCTCTTCACATTTGTGTTCTGCTTCCATTTGCTCCGCTGCATTC
>BMAF01001995.1:0-12441 GCA_014132575.2 Gasterosteus nipponicus | reverse complement strand
TCGAGGTGCCAGCAACAGCAGAGATGTAACATAATAAAGCCTTCTTCATTCATCAGTATAAACCCTCTCGGAACTTCTGGCAAGCAACCCTGTAACAGCATGAGAACATAAATCAGGAGGAGGCATTTGTCAATACTGCTCTCTTTTCAGCATCGGGGAGTCCGGGCGTATAGATTTCCAGTGAGCCCTTTTCCACCTCCCCGGGGACTGGGATTTGTCAGAAATGTGCAAACTTATTCCTGCTGCGGGGAGATCCATCTGTTTGCAATAAAGCAGGCAACTCCCGAATGAACTCTTGGTGCTGTGAATTGTAAAACAAAAAAAGAGAAAAAAAAAAGAGCCAACCCACGCCGGGAGGAGGCTGAAAAAGCACTCAGCTGTTCCATCAGACTCCCATAGAGAATTAAGTTGCTGTTTTTAGTGGCAGGGAAGTGGTTGTACTGTATAGCTGCACACCAAAGATGGACAAATAAGGATGTATGTGTTTGTCCTGTTGTCATAGCGTAACCCTGGCTTCTATAGCCGAGGTCTTCTGTTTGCACCGCTCAGGGTGCTTGAGCTTTGACACTTGACCAGCCCTCCCCGGTCTGATGTCAAGACCCGGGAGGCCGGGCAGGGAAGTGCAGTGTCCACTCAGTGGAGTGCTGGTCAAGAGGCTGCTGATGGCACCCACCCGCCCACTAGAAACCGGACTGTTTCAATGTGGCACCAGCTGCGATAACAGCGGCCAGCCTCCTAACCAGCAAACGATTCCTCGTCCACGCGTCCATCAGAGTCGCGCTCCAGCGAGAGCACGGAGGCCTGCAGGCGCTTTTGCGGTCAACACACCTTCACGCGTTTGGCCCCTATTAATGTGTATGACGTAGTTGTTGAATCTAAACTATTCTCTCTCTAACTGGCTTCATCATTTCATATCCTTTTTTTACAAGGCAGATATCGCATTTTCAATTGCAATACAAAGAGCATTCACCTAATCTACAGTTTCACTCATGCATGAGATGCATCATTTATTGACTCCGTGTGATCCAAGGCTGGATGAGATCCTCCCACTGTGCTGTGAATCCTAAACATATCAGGGCGCCCATTAAAGCCCAGTTCCACCATGGTTTTCCTTCAGTTTTGGGTGTTTGGTCCCTGATAGATCTGCTTGCAGCTCCAGTCTACATTGACCCTCGGTGACTACATGCCGTGTAGACGGTTTACAATCTGCTTGCGTGGGCTGATGGACTGAAGCTGCTGTCCATAGTTTAATATCAGGAATTGTAAAGTGGAATTATTCAAGTATATGGACTAATTGCACCACATACTCTTTTTTTTTTTTGTTAAACTTGCTGCTGTTCTTGAATCTTGAATATTGCTCTCCTGCCAGTGCCTGCTCTTTAAAGCTGATATTTACTTTAACATCAATTAAAAAAAACAACGTAATTTTATCACCATTATCACGAGCATCCAAGTCATAGGTGAACTAAATCCCCCACATTTTAGCCCCCCTTATGTTGATAACGCTTTTCCAGACGGGCGAGAGTAAAGCAAGTATGTGGCGCAGCATGAAGCATACCAAGAGAGGAATAAAAGGAACTGACTGAGACCGCACGAGAGGGAGGGAAAACAAATATGGAATACGAGGCAAAGTCACGCGTAAACACATTATTTCAAACAGTAACTCAGATGAAGTCTCCCGGCAGTTCCGGTTGTGCCGTGACTACCAATCAGTTCTGCACACAACAACAGAAAGAGCTCTCTAAATGCCTCTCGACCTCCCTGAGCGGCAACACTCCTTCGTCACCTGCCGCTCAGACGAGATATTCCTCCAAAGACTCTAAGCGGCCCGACGTTCAACACATCTTACCCCGTACACGTGCTTCGCCCCCGCCTTGGCCGCGAACATGGACAGAATCCCCGTCCCGCTGCCGACGTCCAGCACGATTTTGTCCTTGAAGGCGTGCTTGTTGTGATACATGGAGTTCCTGTAGGTGAGCGTCCTCACTTCGTCCTTCAGCATCTCCTGGTTAACCACACGACAGATCGTTTGAGGAGGAGGTTGACACAGATAAGCCATGCGGAGGTGCGAAAATGTGATGGGTTGAATTTTAAACAATGGCTGAACATGGCGGTCTGGATTTGCTGCGATATCTGCCGTGGAGCGGTTCAAATAGCACACAGCCTTCGCCCCATCTGACACAATATTGCGTCTTCGTCGTGTGGCTCTATATTAAAATCCATGGTTGCTGTCACCGAATTATCCCCATGAGGCTCCAGATTCAGTCCATCGCCATTTCTTCCCACGTGCATCCATGCACGTTCCAGGAAGAAATTGCATCTGGCCTACTAATTAACATTAAAGATTCATCTGACATATTTCCCCAATTCAATGCAATTCATAATTTCATCCATGAAAGCATATGAGATACATGGAGACATATTTTTCTTAAAAATGACAGCTATATAAAGAAGGTCGCACAAAGCCTCAACCATTCGGCGTCAAGTTTAGACCTTAAAGCAGAGCCAAGCTTTGCTTAAGGGAGACATTTCTCTCAGAAAGGGTTCAGATCTCATGTCCTTTGATGGGATTGGCTGACTGTAACCCAAACCATGGTTCTAACCTTGTATGACATGAAGCATCTAGTTGTTATAGGTTGTTGGGGCAGTCTGGGGCAGGAGGAAGCTGAGAGACTCAGTTTCATTTTTTTAAATGTTACATGTGATCACTAAAACGCCCAATGGGAGACCTTTGAAATGATGACGGCTAAGAAGAGTAAAAGAAAAAAGGAGAAGCAAACGTCATGGACAAACATAGAGACCAATTTTAGCCGAGCGACAGCAACTACGAGGGCCAGCTGATGGCTTCTGCCCGGCCGTTGTCGATAATAATCATTCTGTCTGGCGTTCTGTGCTTTTGTAACGTTACTTTGGTTTTTGCTGTTACTTAAAAAAACGTCTCACTCATGTGGGGTTTCTTCTGCCTGATTTGTCTTTTTAATCCTCAGACCGAATGTGTACTGCGAGCTTTGGCCAAAATCTGTGTGAAGACAATTTGGACTGAGCATCCTCAATGGAAATATGTGGATGTGTTATAACCATTAATAGTGTAATTGGGAAACGCATAAGTGTGTTTATTATCAATTATAGATACGGCCTTGCAAAAAAGTCAGTAAGTCGAAAGCAACTGTTTTATGATACTTTATGATTCTCTATTTATATACATGCTTTGGCTGATGCAAAATATAAAGCAGACTTCCTACTAAACATCTGTGTTGTCCCTTTTGGTTTCTTCTCGTATTTTACTTTATTTCAGTCTTAGTCAAGCTGCAACAGTGAAAAAGGTTTTTTTGCAGCACCTAAAAGTTGTAATGCACTGCAGTATAAATATATATAATATGAGTTTGTTGTTAGCGATTTATTCATGACTTTACATGCAAGAATTTGCAAATGAATACCGAGCTGGGTTTACCGTTTATGTACTCATTTTTCAAGGGTGAGTATTAACTGCACTGCAAGAGTGAGACCGATGTCCTGATGCCTGAGATGGAAATACAATCAGGACTGTGCAAAGTAAACATTTTGTTCCCACCTTTTAGTCCAGAGACTATTTCCTCAAAACAGTCGTCATGCATGTCTCATATCTGGCTAATTAACACAAGAACAAGAAAATAGGTTTAAAAAAAACCTGCGTACCTCATGTATACCAAAGTGGGCATAAGAGTCAAAGTAGTAGTCTCGTGAGGTCATGTCCTCTGGGCTGAGGAACTTAGACGTCTTCCCCCGCCCGGCACAACTAGAAAGGCTGGCAGCGTGCGGCGTGTGTGGAGGCAGAGCAGACCGCGAGGCCTGCTGGATGGAAGGCACCGGCTTGGGCAGCGAGGTGGGCTGCGCCGACTGGGATGGAATTACGCGGACGGGCCGAGGCGGTGGCTGCTAGAAAGAGTAGAGGAATAAATAGGGAAAAAAAAAACATGCAATTGAGGCAGAGGACTCAGAGCGGATGCACGGATGCAGCAGCTCCTTTGCCCGACGTGGTGCGGGGTGCGGCCTTGTCTCGCCGTCCGTTTCCCTTAATCATTTTGTCTGCTGTCATCTGTCTCAGCTTAACCGTTGAGTGGAGAGGATCTATCGACTCGTAGATACGGTGATGCTCTGAACACTGAGGAGAAGTCAGCCGGCGTGTCAACAGAAGGCGAAGATGACGAGAAGGCTCTGTTCTGCACAGACGGTGCACTCGTAATGCCCCGATAATCACCTCCGAGGCCAGCTGGGAAGATCTGGCTGCCGTGTGAGTGTGTATGGGTTTGTGTGTGTATGAAGTAACGGCCTCCCATGATCTCAGGTTTGAGCCAGAAGGTTCTGGCGTTTTTACTCATTCCAACAATAAAGGATAAATAGTTGGCGAGGTGGATGAATTTTTTTTTCTGCTTTGTTGAGGTGATGAGATGTACGTCCAGCTATGATTCGAAGCAATTTCAGTTAAATGTTCTAATTAAAACTTTACTTCACTCATTTGTCCTTTAACATAATGTAACAGGCTGTCACGTAACAGAGTCAATACGGTGGATAACCTTAATAACGGATGAGGTCACACTGTGACACAGCGCTGTGTGGAACATGGATCTAGTGGACTTAAAGCAAGATATCCAGCGGTGACATTGATTTTTCCTTGTTTGAGGGAGTCAATCATGCTCCTCCTTCCTGTATCTTTCCCTTTCAGATGGCCATCATATTTATCTTTGTCCTCTCGCTTCCTGCTGCGTGTAAATGCCAGGGACACAGTGACAGCTCACACAGTTGCACGAAAGCATATAAGGACTTAACCAACGGTTTGTGACTGGAGGGTTGTCAGGTCAGCTGGGATTAGTAGGATGTATGTCGAACACGAAAAGCTGCACTTGCCCCGCCCTCATTTCCACCACACAGGCACCCTTGAGCAAGACCCCGATTGCTCCAGTGATGCTCATGGTCATGATCGGAATGATCAGTGAGCTCCTGGAAAAGAGAGCATGGCTGTGGACTCTCGTGCACTGTGAATGAGAGCTCATTTCATAGCTACCAGTTAGCCTTCTGCTACCATACGTGTTGAGTGCCAGTCTACTTGCTGCAGCTGCCACATCCACACGCCATTTACCGAATCGATGCTTTAATCCCTAATTTAAATTTAAATTCGCATTTGCACAACGTGTCATCAAGGACACTTAACTGTAACTGTTGGAAGTATTATTTCATTTGTATAATCTGAAATGACTATTGTTTCTATTTAGCCACTGCCCTGCAGTCATGTGGTTCCCGTCACAAGAGGAGCAAACTTCTAAATAATGCAGAAAACAAATTAAAACACTGGAAGACAAAACGCAGGATGTGTTCAAGAGCCGTCTCCAAGCAATCCAATAGTCAATACCTACAAGCCGGGGCCAAATAAGCGGTCATTAAGGCCACCAAGCTTAATACAATCAATAAAAACTTTCTAACGTTAAGACAAAACTAAATCGCACCTGGCCCTCATTTATGGAAAGATTAAAATAGATTTTGGGTACAGTACGTTCAGAGGAGAACAGCTGCAGTGAGTGTAACTGAGACACACGGGGTTACAGTAAATTTCAGATTGGTTCTCACCACCACGGAGGTGAGAATTGTTATTTGAGAAGGACATTCAATTGGCACTTATGTCTTTGTACTTGTTTGGCTGTTGAAGATGGTTGTTAGTCTGGAAGTCAGTGATAACGTCTGTAAGGGGATATGTGTGAAATGCTCTATAGGAAATTGGTGTTTTAATGCATATCCAGAAATAAAACTGACTACCGGATAGATGACTTAAAGGCGATAATGACCTATAGCAGGAAGGGCTTTTGACTGTGATAGAGTCAAAAGGAAATCAGAATCAATGTCAGGGAAGACAATCTGTTTGGTCCTCTGCCATTACGGCACTTAGGTGCCTCTGAGACACACGTTCCAAAACAGCAGCGAGACGAGGAAGGCAGAGATCCATCCATCCATCCAGCGTCCTCTTATCGCAATGTATCAGGTGCCTGCTGCACTGACACATTGGTGCATCAACAAAAAGGGTTTATCCTCTCCCCCCCGGATGAAGTTGCTTTGAGCTAACCTTTTTTGATGCGTAATCATAAAAGCAACACAAGGCCGTCTCTAACTTCACAGGGTGTTTGGATCTTTTCAGCATTTTGTATCAGCACTGCTCCCTTAGCAGTCACATGGGGAATCCAGATGTGGCATTGCACCTAAGAAACTATTGTTTTTTACCTTAAAAACATGAATCCGTCACGTTATGTGCATTTTTGAGGCCAAATGGTAGTATTTCCTGCATCCTTGGGATCCCCATTGGAGGGCCCGACCAGGGAGCCAATAATGTAGACAGGTCACATCAAGGTGACATCGAGTCTTCGGCTCACCCTACTTTTTTTTTTTTCCACAGAAGCTGCTCCAAACGTCTCAGTGGACTTCGGGCGGTTCGGTCTGCTCTGCCAGGCGCTGCAGCACCTTGGACAGCGGCGCGCAGCATCACCACCCTCACAGCATCACCACCCTCACAGCATCGTCCTCCCTTAAACGGGACATTTCCACGCGATTGCATTGCACATTGTATATTTAGATGACAAAGTGGGGCATAAGAGGGAGGAGGAGAGGACAGATCCAGCGTCCCGTCCGCTGTCCTTTCTCACATTAAAAGTGAGATCACAGCGCGGATCACTCTAACCTTGGGAGCTAAAGGGTTAAAAATGGAGAACATTACTATTAAGCATTATTCTTGTGTACTAAAAAAAAAAAATGTCGGAAATGGTCACTCGCACGTGCGTCTCTGCGGAGATATGAACACCCTTGGGACGAAGCCTATACTGATACACTCGGACTGCTGTCTCTCTATCCGGACCAAATCCGCATTCTGTCCGGGATGCAACTTACTACTTAAAGGCAAACCCGCTGCCAGAGCGCTCTCGTTTCTGCCTTTTGAAACGCACAAGGTGTCTCTCCCACACTCACCTCAGTGCTCTCTGACTCCGCCATTTTTCTCCTGAGCAGCATGCAGCGGGACGAGTGTTTGATTCCCATGGGAGCCGGAGAGAAGGACGCGCTGGAACTTAATAGAAAGTACGCGTTATATGCGCCCCGGCGATTTCCTCCTCGGTTCTGTGTCGTTCAACAGCACTTGCCATTCACGTCCCAAACTGCAGTGTTCTTTGGTAATTCTAACACCTGGGATAAGATGCGAAAGTGCACGAGGTGCCGGAAGAAATGCGGCCGCTGTCACCGTCGAGCGCAGCGGATTCCATCACGCAAAAGTTTGAGGTCCAGCGGTGCGCATTCCTGGGCGGCATTGGAGAAAAAAGGCACCGTTTGGCATCAGAAACCAGGCTGATAAAAAGCCGTGACATGCAGTTCCCGGTGACGCAGACGCGCGCATCGGAAGATTGCAGCAGCAAAAAGCGGCCGATTGTCACGAAAACACCGCTTTAAGTCGCAGTTTGATTGATTCCTCTCCCGCGTTTCTAAAAATAGAAACCGCGCACGCCGCTGCCTCGCAGTGAGCCTGTGTGTTGCACGGAAATCCGATGCCTCCTAAAACGTGCCCACGAATATCTTGTCACCACGGGCTACTCATAACGGCCCACTGATCTTTTGCGTGCGAGCAATTTCTCTGCGATCCAGATGTTTGCTCCCGTGGTTCTGCTGTCCGTCGTGGCCGAGTGCTGAACGCTGACTGCCCAGAGAAAGTTGGAGTTTGGTTGACTCCCTGTTGAAGAGCTAGGACGCTCTGTGCTCAGGTTACACACACTCACACACGCACACACACAGGCAGGGAGAGAGATAGCGTGAGGAAGTGACCAGGGGCAGTGTCGCAGCAGGCTGCTGTTTAATGCTTCACCTGCTCCGTTCTGTCCAGTGATGCAGCAGAACATCTGCAAAAGAACACACATTCAAATGAATACACAATTTGCCTGCCTCTCTTAGCTGTTAGACACCCCAATAAAAGTAATTCTTCTTTTTTTTTTAATTGGCGCTAATCCTCAACCTGTCTTCTTGACATATTTTGTTATTAAAACACCCTTGATGATTCTGCACAAACTGCAGCTGTTTTCTAAATGAGTGCAGACTCGGGGAACCAATCACACGATGTTTCATAAGCGTGAGTGAGTGTATATGCGTCTGAAGCCTTCCGCTTCTTCACCGGTGTCTATTTGGAGGAGAGGCCATCCCTCACTGCCACCCACACCGCTCACCACTCGGTACATTATTCAGCAGAGAGGGTGGGCACACTGTCTCCTGGCACCAGGAAGCTGCCCACATCCCAGTTTTGGTGCCCACACCTTTAGTAATCATATACACACAAATCCCTGCTACCCATATTAAGAAATACAACCTGGATAGCGTTTTTTTGGATACCAGAAAAAAGATCCGGGGTAAGCTAAAGTGATTTTATTGTGGCAGGTTCTGGTGTTGCCCCACACAACATATCACGCTGTCTTTGCGATACTCCAGCTTTCTTCTTGAGCCTTTGAATCTATTTAATAGTTAAGATATTTGAAGATATTTCTCACTGAACCATACATTTTAAACTTATGGAGGCATTAGATGAAAAGTCCAGGGGTCATCGAGGTCTTGTAAGCATGGATAAATATTTCAGCACACAGACAATTGATGGTACAGTCGAGCAGATTGCAGATAAGATGTTCTTTGATGTCAGTCTAATTGCAAGGTTGGCATAAGTTCTGACAATGGCAGTGGAAGACTTGGATTTCTCTCTAGGTTTTTTGTTCCTCGTCAGTCTAGCAGTGAGACGCACTGAAACCACATTAAATATCTCATTTTACCTCCTGGTCATTTGTCATCGCCCGGCTTATTGCCGCCAAAAAAACGACCTTACTTTTCTCCTGATAATAGAGCCATGCTAAGAATATAATAGTCCATTGTCCGGAGTAATATGCTTTCTTCTCCTCTATGATGTGTGTGTGTGTGTGTGTGTGTGTGTATGTGTGTAGACAGCGCAACATTAGCAGCCTTGTGAAGCTTAATTAAGCAATACTGTCTCGTTCATTGAGTTGCTGTTGCACACGTACAAACTCCCAGAAGCAGCAAATGGCTTAGACACTTATTAACTTCACCGTACAATGAGAGCTACAGACGCGACTGTCCGAGGCAGCTTTAATAATGTGCTCACGGTTTATTAGTCGGTTCTGGCTGCTGTTCAAAGATTAGCACTGTTGAATTTGCTGCTGGACTTATTCATTCAGTTCAAGCTCTGTAAATATTCAAAATGTATTTAATTGGCCCACACACACTCCCTCCCCCCTGTGCCCTCGTTTGACATTGGCTCAACATCTGGTCTCTCCGTATCTACCCAGAGGTCATTGTGGGTTTGTGTAGTAACTGTTTCATATAACGACCAAAGATACAGATTTTGTTAGGGTTTCGGAAAGCTCTCGAGGGAGGCCTCACTCCTTTGTTCTCGTCCCGGCCGGAAACGAAGAATCAGAAGAGTCAGCTTGCTTAAATTCAAAAATCAAAAAGTATTTAATAACTAAACAACGTTATAAGGAATGCAATTACAAAGTGAAATACTAAGCGAACAGTAAAATATTTCGCGAAAAAATCCTCTGAGCAAGTCTAAGCGACTTATCAAGCGGCTGCAGGAAAATTCTAACAGTCCTTTCCCCGCTTTGGTCCTTTGAAAACTCTTGAGGTGTGTCTTCTTGGGTGCATTTGAATGTCATTGGCTTCTTCTTCAGAGTGTCCCCTCCTGTATTGTCCCCTTCACGTCGAGGTGTGAAGCTGCAGCTGTAACCTGAAACCTCACTGTACTATCTGTCCCTCACATTCCAATGCACTCAATGTAGATACAGTTGGCTTCATGCCTCAATGAGTGAATTTAACAAAGCATGCATAGTTTAAGTTTTCATCTTATAACTAGTACACCTTAATTACAACCCATCATTAATGATCACCGTTCATCACACTTGATCATAAGATCTAAGACAGTTCATGTGGTTCAAATCTCAAGACATTTGCCTCAATCGGCTGCCTTGCATTAAGTTGTTCATTTATTACCTGACAGGAGAAAAAACTCCCAAAAAAACCCCTCTGGGGATAAAATTGGGAAAAATCCATAAAGGACGGTAATTAGCATCCGTCCCCAGGTTTTAACATCACATTGTAGCTGAATGTAAATGTGTAGAGTGTTTATACGATTTGAACGACTATAAACTGTGTTTGATTCAAATTGTATTCACTTCATCTAACATGTTAATGTAATACCTAATATCTAACATCACACAAACTATAATTCTAACACTAAACATTATTACACGTACTATAAATTCTATGACTAGGGGTGCACTTCTGGCTTAAATCCCTAACAATTTATATATTTTTTATACAGATTTACAGTGCTGCAGTTTATAAAATGAACGGATAGTTTTGCGGTTCAGTTGCTCAAATTTAGAGGGAGGGTTTTTTGTTTTGTTTTGTGTCAGCAACAATGTTATTTTCATGTAAAGCCTATTCTAGCATTACATTGTGAAGCATGGTTCAAAAACTAAATGCATTTGATGTCTAAAGTGTTAAATGTTTGTCGATGTTATTGAGTAATACTGAAAGGTTACCAGAAGAGAGAAAAAAACTGGGATTTGTTATAGCGTGGAGTACTTACATCGCTCCTATAGCAACCCTCTAGCAATAATGAAGTGAATTCCAAGAAGTATATTCGATATTCGAAGTAAACTGCAGAATTTAATTCAACGGTTTAATTCAGCTAAATTTAACTGAGGTTTGTAGATTTGAATATGTGCTTAGTCAAATAAGTTGAAAGAGTAGCATGTATTTCATTACATTACATGTCATTTAGCAGACGCTTTTATCCAAAGCGACTTACATTACACTTTAAACCCATGGCTTTTTCACATTTTTGCCCGCGGAGCAATTAGGGGTTAGGTTTCTTGCTCAGGGACACTTCAACATGGAACATGGGGCAGCCTGGACTCGAACCACCAACCTTGTGCTTCCCAGCACACCTTCCCTAACCCCTGCGCCACGACGACCCCTTTTCATGTCAGTAGTGTGAATATATACGAACAATAAGGGGGATGGGCGGATGCGCATGCACAATATTGCGCGTGTGTGTATGGGGGGTTAATGTGTCAGCACTTTCTATGGCAGCGCATGAGAGTGTGTGCGCGTGAGGAGTGGGGGGGCACAACCTTGCATTTGAGGGGTTTGTGTGAGTAGTGATAAAACAATAAAATGGATTAGAGACAGGATGACCAGTCACATAAGCATTAGCAGAAACAAACAGACAGGTTGAGCAGACACATTTTGACCAGAAAATACCCAGAGCCCAATAGGTGTATGTAAAAGCATCTAGTTAGGTATTTGGGGGAATTTTTAAACAACTTTGTTGCAGTACGTGGTTACAGAGAGTTTGATACTCTTGTCTACAAGGATCCTATTTTGCCACCCTGAGCGACGATGGAACACCTTGGTGGTGAGTAATATGTTTTATTGTCGATTACGTGTTTTAGTAAAACAAGGATTATACTTAGAAGTATATATTCATTAAGGTTTCTCGGCGATATGACAGTCCAGAGGGGGGTTAACCATCTAAACCATCGATGAGGTCTCGTGATTTTATAATTGTTTCATTTTCTCCATCTGAACGTATTTAAATTCTATTTACATGTTTGCAAATATCTTTTAGAAAGCGACTGCAGCCAGAATCCTAAAGATTGTGGAAGGTTTACTACAAAAAGTGTGGAAACAGACCTGCAGACACCTTCAAGAAATACAAAAACAACTCGAAGCATTGAGTGGCTTACCACAACCCTCAACAAGTAAGCCGTCCTTGGATGGTAAGGACGTGAACAGCATGATATAACATTTTAGACCTTTCACCTACTTATAGAACTTTTGTCAAATATTCTCCAGGGTGTTCTCCAAAAGGACCAAAGTGGGTTAAACCCACAATAAAAACGCCTGCGATAGAGTCCACATCCAAGGATACGTGAGGAGGAATTGAAGTTATTATTGGCCAATATAGCAACATTTTAGGTCTTTATCTACATTATATAACATAATATAATATTCAAAAATGTTTTCTACTCAGGGCTGTGGTATCCATCAGAAGGCCCCGCGGTGTTTAAACCTCCAATAAAAAGGCCTGCGTTAGCTCCCACCCGTCAGGACACCAGGGGAGGTAATAATATCTCTATCCACTTTATATAACTTGTGTAAAAATGTTTTTACACAGGTCTTTGGTTCCCTCCTAAACAGGCATGAGGTGGTAAACACACACAAAAGGTTAAAAGGTATGTATCAATCGAGACATATCTTGGGGTTTGAGCTTATGTGCATATATTACACTTTATTTTATTATTGTGCAGACAGCCTTTGGCGGCGTGGACACCGAATGAAGAGCCAGAACTTTTTACCTTAAGATACGACGACCTA
>BMAF01001992.1:0-14950 GCA_014132575.2 Gasterosteus nipponicus | reverse complement strand
CACCAGAATACAGCCATGATTCTGAAACTGTAATCAATAAAGTAATGACAATATTGTAAAACCACTGTAATTCTGCAACTGTAATAGAATAATACCAATGTAGAGTTATGATTGTATTTAATGTAATGTAATCAACTGGAATGCATGCATGTAATACTTGAACAACAACTGATATTGACTAAGGATCATTCGAAATCCGAGTTACATTGAACTCACCAGAAGACCACTCCCAGAGGTGTGGACACTAACTTTCACACCTTTAAGCATTGTTATAAATACCTGTATGAACCATTGTTCTGGAGTTCGCTGGTGGAGACAACAGACGGGCACTAGGGATGGTCAAAGGACTGACCTGGCATGCACATCAGCACACACACCCATGGGACTTGGGCCAGAGACAAAGGACAGGACGCTGTCTGTGGAGCCGGTCTGGTAAGACAAAAGGGAGTCGTTCCAAGAGAGGTGCGACCCATAGGGACGTAGAGACCATCAACAGTCCAGTGGGTGAATATATGTAAATAGTTAACACAGAAGGAGACGTTTAAATGAGTGGGAAATAATGTGATTTGAGCCAAATCTGTAGACCTTGTTGTAAATAATTTGTTATTTTCTCTTAAACTTAGTGATAGGCTGCAAGTTGTTGAGTGTGGATATGAGATGTACAGTGCACGGTACATCTCGTACAGCATCTTAATGACGGAAGCAAGTTTTAGATCATAGGATAACATTAGTAATAACAGTACAGAACAGAAACTTTGTTACAGACCATCATCCTGTAATGATTTTATCAACAAACCATACAAACATGTAACTACACATATGATATATTGATATCATTTTCATTAGGAATAAATTAATGTTCTAGGTCATGTCGGGATCTCCGATCCCCCCGAGTTGGTTGATGAGAAGAATCGCAGCTATCGATTAAAGTCAAAAAGTTAACATTTAATTAGAAGAGAAAAGATTACATGAGCAATTCTCGCAGATATCTGGCTCTAACTATTGCCTAAAGGCAGGAGGTCAAACACACCAGCACATATCTCAGCGCTCGGTGTAATGGCGTCTCCGAGCAGTAAAAACGCTGAGTTTTTATACACATGTGGAGGACATTCTCCGTGCCAGTTACGAGAAGCTGCAAAGCAGGTTGAGATAAGAACCCAGGTGAAGCTGAGGGTAGCACACACACACACACACACACAAGATCCTCCTCAGTGGCCGCTGCAAATCATAATTTAATTGACATAAAGTAAAAAATGTGGATCCGGAACTTTCGTACCGAATAAGATATGAACAAAGGCCATGAACAGAAGTCCTTTGTTTTGAAGCGTCTATGAGATCGAGTCGACCGTCCTCCCTTCTCAGGACACAGCTGCAAAGCAACATTTTGTATCATGCTGCTCTTTGCACATCAGGGTCAAATACAGGACACTTGAGACACGGCTTTAGCACAAAACAATGTTATAATATATTTTACCACTATATGCATCTCACAGTCACCAACAAACCATGAGTTGAGTTTTGAGTTCACAGGTAGAGAACGCAGGTAACAATAAGTGTTGCTGAAACCCCCGGAAGCTGCTGCAGCCCTGAAGACTGAGAATGCAAATGCAAGTCCAATTGTGATGGAAAGTCACAAAGACAAAGATCATCACACATCCTGGAGCCCAGAGAGGCTGCAAGGAGAAAAGGAGGAAGCAGCGAACGGATTGGTAAGATGCAGAGGTCAAAGGATGCAGACAGCTGACCAACAGAGGGACATAACCGGTCTCCCAATACAACAACAAACGGGATAAGCATAACTATTTTTACAGGGGTTCTGTCGAGAGTAACATGGTCTTAGAGTCCTGGATCAGAATTCGAAAACCGCACACACTGTTTGAATGGAAATATTCTGTGTATCATGCTTTAATCATTTTTCTATATCACTGCAATTTTATTAATTTCTGTTTTTCAATTTAAAGGAAGAGCTCGCCAGCCAGCGTCGAACTTTGAGACAATGCAAAGAAGTCTGAAGCTGACCTGATGCTGATTCTAACACATTTATTTTGAGACATGTCTTAAAATAAACAAGAGGGATGTAGATATAGAAATATTTTTCCAAATTGAACGATGGGAAAACAAAATAAATTACTAAAATAAAGATTTAGATACCGGAGGAAATGTATTGTGAACAGCTCACAAGAGTTGAATCTCACAATTTGACTTGTATTTCTGGAATGAATTTGAAATATTGTTCTTCTCATTCAGTCAGCAGGACTGATAGTAAAGTAAATGGTACAGTTAAAGCTAAAATTAAGAAAATAATGACTAGAACGGAAAGAATTAAGGACTACATAAGTAATGTTTAAATTTGCACAAAAACCAGGAGGAACACCTGGGAAGAGCACCAAGACACACACACACACACACAGGAACCCCATTGTGCTTCTCTATTCAACAGCTGACCAGGGAATCCTGATCTTCCAACACCTCGGATCAGTTTGGTCACAGGACCTGCGAGATTCTCAGGATCAAGAAGAGAGTGGATCTCAATCACACGTCAATGACGACCACTACACGTCGCCTGACCAAGCCTTTGATAACAAGAGGAAGTATACACTCATGCATAATCCCACAAACACTTTAGTTTTTGTACAAGTTACTACCTCACAACTTCAAGTAATTAATTAAGAAAAGGGACAGAAACCCCTCATTTAAATCCAAGCTAAAATGATTGAGATATACAAGCAAATACACACGGTTGATATTATTGTGAGAACAAGAGATCAAGGTTCTTGATTCATAATGTCAAAATATTTCCCTGATATAGAACTATACAGCAGATAGACATATTCACATTGAACATCTGGTCGGACGGTGAAAGAGATTCACCTTTCCGTTGAGTTGTACTTATTGAACGAATCTGGCGGAATACAAAACTTCATGTTCACCATGACATCTATAAAGAGCGCCTCCGGGCCTACAATTTAGACTTAAAAAAGTGCTAGGGGAACATTCTTCTTCAACATCATTAACAACAACACTAATAAGGCAAAAACCCTATTTGAAACTGTTGACAGACTGACCAACGACAAAGCGGAGCCCAGATGCCTCTATTATCAACAACTACAGACCAATTTCAAATCTACCTTTCATGAGTAAAATAATTGAGAAAGTTGTCCTACAACAACTTAATCACTTCCTGGCTTCAACTGGCTGCCACGACAATTTCCAGTCAGGATTTCGACCTCTTCATAGCACCGAGACGGCCCTTATTAAAGTTGTAAATGACATCCGTCTTAACACAGACTCTGGCAAAACTTCAATATTAATGCTATTAGACCTCAGTGCTGCATTTGATACTGTCGACCACTCAATACTTTTGGACAGGTTGGAAAACTGGGTGGGGCTCTCAGGCACAGTCTTAAGCTGGTTCAGGTCATATCTACAAGACAGGAACTATTTTGTTTCCATTGGTGGCTTCGTATCAGAAAGAACCAACGTAACGTGTGGAGTCCCCCAAGGTTCGATCTTAGGGCCGACTTTATTGCTGCACTTTAATCTACATGCTCCCAGTAGGACAAATCATGCAAACAAATAAAATTGACCACCATTGCTACGCTGATGACACCCAAATCTATGTAGCGCTATCACCAAACGACTATCGCCCCATAGATCTTCTGTGCCAGTGCATTGAGCAAATCAAAGACTAGATATGTCAAAATTTCCTACAACTAAATGAAGACAAAACTGAGATCATTGTATTTGGTGCTAAAAAAGAAAGGTTTAAAGTAACCCAACACCTTCACTCTCTGTCCATGAAAACATCAAATAAAGCCAGAAATCTGGGGGTTATTATGGATTCAGATTTACACTTGGAAAGTCACATCTAATCAGTAACAAAATCGGCCTATTACCACCTCAAAAATGTAGCACGACTTAGAGGGCTCATGTCAGCTCAAGACGTAGAAACACTTGTACATGCCTTTATAACTAGTAGGCTAGACTATTGTAATGGTCTCCTTGCAGGTCTTCCAAAAAAAACTGTCAGGCAGCTCCAGCTTGTTCAGAACGCTGCTGCTAGAGTTCTAACAAAGACCAAAACATGTGAGCACATTACACCAATTCTTAAATCCTTACATTGGCTCTCAGTATGTCAGAGAATTAATTATTTAATTTAAAAATCCTACTGCTCACATATAAATCACTACATGGTTTAGGGCCAAAGTATATAACTGATATGCTTCCACTACATAAGCCTTCAAGATCACTAAGATCTTCAGACACCAATCTGTTAGTGATTCCCAGAGTAAATACAAATCATGGGAAAGCATCATTTAGTTACTACGCAACAAACAGCTGGAATAAACTTCCTGAAGATTTAAGACTTGCCCCAACTCTGACCAGGGTTTAAAACAAGACTGAAAACTTTTATGTTCAGCTTCGCCTTCTGCTAAATTTTACCTACATTGCACTTTTAACCTCTGCCTTTAATTAAACAATTTAAATAAGATTTTAATTTATAATTTTATTTGCTGTTTTTAATTGTCTTTTAATTCCTGCATTTTATTTCACTTTATTGTATGAAATGTTATGATGTGAAGCACTTTGAGTCTGCCTTGTGTATGAAAAGCGCTATACAAATAAAATTGCCTTGCCTTGCCTTATTAAGATAACAGTATTGTCCCGGTTAAACAAACATAACTATAGACACAGTGAACAACAGACAGGTATGCATCCCCAATAATTGATAAACTACATTAACGGCATGAAAGAGATCTCAGGCTTCAAGGGAAGACGGAGTCAACCAGGGGGCTTCCTGGAGAGGGCAAACGAGCTGAACTGCTTCTTCAACAGGTTCAGCTCACAGCCTTCATCTGTCTCCTCCTCACACCTCACCTCCCAAACACCTCAGCTGACTTCCCCTCTCCCCCCGTTCCCCTCTGGTGAGCTGCATGGACACAGAGCCCCCAACTTCAAAGGGCTCCTCTACCCCCCCACACCTCTGCTGCCTTCCTCCCTCCCCCCTCTATCTCCCCTGGTGAGCGGCATGGACTGTGAGGCCACTTCAAGGGGCCCTTCCCCAACTGACGCCGTGACCCCCCCCCCTCTCGGTGACGACTGACCAGGTTCGAAGACAGTTGAGGAGACTTCACCAACGCAAGGCTGCAGGACCTGATGGCATCAGCCCCAGGGTCCTGAAGACCTGTGCTTTCCAGCTGGCTGAGGTCCTTTAACCCCTCTTCAACCTGAGCCTGTAGCAGCACAAGGTCCCGGTGCTGTGGAAGACGTCGTGCCTGGTTCCGGTCCCCAAGAAGACGGCTCCATCTGGCCTTAATGACTATCGACCGGTCGCCCTCACATCCCATGTGATGAAGGTGCTGGAGAGGCTGGTCTTGGCCCGCCTCAGGCCGCAGGTGAAATCTTCACTTGACCCGCTGCAGTTTGCATACCAGCCTCGTGTGGGAGTGGATGACGCCATCATCTACCTGCTGCAACGAGCCCAGTCGCACCTGGATGGAAAGGGTGGCTCTGTGAGAATAACTTTCTTTGATTTCTCCAGTGCCTTCAACACCATCCAACCACTGCTGCTGAGTGAGAAGCTGCGGGTGGTGGGGGTGGACTCGTCCACCGTCTTCTGGATCACTGACTACCTGACAGGCAGGCCACAGTTTGTCCGACTGGGCAGCGTGCTGTCTGATACGGTTACCACAGGGAACTGTTCTGTGTCCCTTCCTGTTCACTTTATATAGCACTGACTTTCAGTATAACTCGGAGTCCTGCCATCTGCAGAAATTCTCTGATGACTCTGCAGTGGTAGGGTGTATAAGGGATGGACGGGGGGAGGAGTACAGGGCAGTAGTGGAGGACTTTGTGGTGTGGGCGGGCAGAAATCACCTGCTCCTGAACGTGGCCAAGACCAGAGAGATGGTGGTCGACTTCGGGAGGAAGATTTCGACGGCTCGCTACCGCTGAGGGTTCTGGGAGAGGAGGTGGCCATGGTCGAGGACTACAAGTACCTGGGTGTCTCCATCGACAACAGACTGGACTGGGACTGGGACTTCGATCCTTCCATCATCCAAGATGGCGCCGTTGATGTCCGCCTTGGTGCTTCGGTGCGCCTCGTTTTTTGTTGTTTTTGTTGTTAATTACGTTTGCTGCTGCGATTCCCGGAGCTCTTTCACCAGAGATGAGCTCTTGAACATCCATGGAACAACTCCAGCAGAGTTACTTCCAACTTTCCTGCTTTCTTCCGTGGAATTACTGGACATTATAGTCAAAGGTGCGCTCAACTTTCGTCACGCGGTGAGACGCCGTCGGAGAGGAAAACGGGCCGGCTCGCTGGTGAGACTCCGCAGGCGTGGTTCTCGCACTCCGCTGCCAGGCATCTTTCTCTCCAACGTGCGCTCACTGTGCAACAAACTGGACGAAATTCAGCTGCTGATGAGGAGAGACAGAGACTTCCTCCGTCTTGTGCTTCACGGAGACGTGGCTCTGCGGATCGATACCGGACTCCGCGCTCCAGCTGGCGGGCTTCCAGCTGCTCAGAGTGGACCGCGACACGGAGCTCTCCGGCAAGACAAAGGGTGGAGGAATCTGCTTCTACTTCAACAACAGCTGGTGAAACTAAAGCTCTGCAAACCTGTGGTGAGAGAATTCAAGAAGTGGGCCAGTGAGGCGCTGGAGGATCTTCGGGCGTGTTTGACTGCACAGACTGGGATGTTTTCAGGACTGCTACTGACAGTCTGGATGAGTTCACAGAGGCTGTAACTACATCGGCTTCTGTGAGGACAGCTGTGTACCATCATGCACCAGGGTGAGTTACAACAACGACAAACCCTGGTTCACAGCGGAACTCAGAACACTGCAGAAGGATCAGGCATTTAGGAGTGGGGACAAAGACTTGTACACAGAGGCAAAATACAAGTTTAGCAAGGCGGTGTTACGGCTCCCTTAGTCTAGGTGTAAGGGAGCGCAAGCCCCGCAAACATGAGCCCTGATGAACGCGGCGACCAGAGGTATGGGGTCGTGGTGTGAGTGACGACTACTGGCACAGGCAAACGGTGTAAACAAAATAGGAGGTTTATTCTCTCCTTAAAAAGGAAACACCAAACAAATGTTCAGGGGAAAAGGGGCTGGGCGAGACCAAAGCAAAGAAACAAGCAAAAAGGGTGAACACTCCCCTAACTGACCTAATTCCCCCCTTTACTCTACCTCGGGCACGGATGAGGCCCGCTAACCAAAAGTACAGGGAGTGGTCCGCCCAGGTCTTGCCTAGTGTATCTAGACAGGCAGTCAGCTACGGGTGGTGTATACCCATGGGTCTCTTCCCTAACAATATCCCCTCCCCCCCCCCTGCAACACAGGAAGAAAAATGTTTAACTCAAATAACAAACAGTATACAAAACAAATATAACATACACACTAAAAGAGCCCACGCTCTGGGACTACCTTTTAACAACCAAACTCTCTCTCTCTCTGAACAAGATACTCACAAACCCCAACGACGGAAAATAAACACAGAACCATGAGAGAGGACACCAGCGGAGCCACCAGAAGCGCTCTGCCATCAGATCTGCAGAACCCTTCTCTTCCCCCCCTCAAAGATCTACAATGACAGGTCTTTATAGACCTGCACCAGCTGCATCCAATAATGAAGGGGAGGAGTCCAGGTCGGTTGTATCCAATCGGCTACACCTTGGGTGAAGGGTAGCCATCTTGCCTGCAGATTTCCTGTACCTGGAGAGACAGGACACAAACCAACACAAACACCCCCAAAACGTAACAGGCGGTGAGAGATGCTAAACGACTGTACTCTGAGAAACTCCAACAACAGTTCTCGGCAAGTGACTCTGCTTCGGTTTGGAGAGGCCTCAAACACCTCACCAACTACAAGCCAAAAACCCCCCACTCCATGAATGACATCCGCCTGGCAGACGAGCTCAATGAGTTCTACTGCAGATTTGAAAGACAATGTCCTGATCCCATCCCCCCACAGCTCCACCAACCTGCTGCAGTCCCCTCCCTCCTCCCCCAGCCCATCAGGTGCTCACGCCTCTTCAACTATATCACCTTCCCCTCCCCACCAGCAACGACCCTCTCTATTCTGGAGAGAGACGTTAACCGGCTCTTTAGAAGACTAAATCCCCGTAAGGCAGCCAGTCCGGACTCAGTTTCCCCTCACTCCCTGAAGCATTGTGCTGACCAGCTGTCTCCGGTGTTCACTGACATCTTCAACACCTCCCTGCAGACATGCCACGTACCAGCCTGCTTCAAGGCCTCCACCATCATCCCTGTCCCCAAGCCCAGGATCACAGGACTCAATGACTACAGCCCGTCGCCCTGACCTCTGTAGTCATGAAGTCTTTGAGCAGCTAGTCCTGACCCACCTGAAGACCCTCACCGACCCCTCCTGGACCCCCTGCAGTTCGCCTACAGAGCCAACAGGTCTGTGGACGATGCTGTCAACATGGCCCTCCACTACATCCTCCAGCATCTGGACTCCCCAGGAACCTACGCCAGGATCCTGTTTGTGGACTTCAGCTCTGCTTTCAACACTATCATCCGTCTCTGCTGCAGGACAAACTCTCCCAGCTGCACGTGCCCGACTCCACCTGCAAGTGGATCACTGACTTCCTGTCTGACAGGAAGCAGCACGTGAAGCTGGGGAAACATGTCTCAGCCTCTCGGACCATCAGCACCGGTTCTCCTCAAGGCTGCGTTCTCTCCCCTCTGCTCTTCTCCCTGTACACCAACAGCTGCACCTCCAGCCACCAGTCCGTCAAGCTCCTGAAGTTTGCGGATGACACCACCCTCATTGGACTAATCTCTGGTGGGGACGAGTCCGCCTACAGGTGGGAGTCTGACCATCTGGTGTCGTGGTGCAGCCAGAACAACCTGGAGCTCAACGCTCTAAAGACAGTGGAGATGGTTGTGGATTTCCGGCGGAACAGAGCCCCACCCTCCCCCATCACCCTGTGTGACTCCCCCGTCACTATTGTGGATTCCTTCCGTTTTTTGGGCTCCATCATCACCCAGGACCTCAAGTGGGAGCTGAACATCAGCTCCATCACCAAGAAGGCTCAGCAGAGGTTGTTCTTCCTGAGGCAGCTGAAGAAACTCAACCTGCCAAAGACGATGATGGTCCACTTCTACTCGGCCATCATCGAGTCCATCCTCTGCTCCCCCATCACCGTCTGGTACGCTGCAGCCACAGCCAAGGACAAGGGCAGGCTTCAGCGGGTCATCCGCTCTGCAGAGAGGGTGATCGGCTGCAATCTGCCGTCCCTGCAGGACTTGTTCGCTTCCAGGTCTCTGAAGCGAGCTAAAAGATCGTGGCGAACCTCTCACCCCGGACAAAAACTGTTTGTGCCCTTCCATCTGGCAGAAGGCTGAGGTCCATTAGGACTAAGACCTCCCGCCACACGAACAGTTTCTTCCGTCGGCAGTCGGGCTCATCAACAGAGCCCGGTCCCCCACTGCCTGACTATAACACTCCACCGGTCACTCCCTTTCACACTGCACACGTCACTTTAACTGCAATTCATCACTTTGTCACTTGTCACTTTGTCTCTTGTCTGTTACTTGTTTGTTAGTGCACTTTATGCTTAATAATTTTTTTTTTAACTTTTTAATATTTAACTTTTTTTAATTTTTTTAATTTTTTTTACTTTATTCCCTTGTTTTATACTAACCCATAGCCTTAGCCTTATTCTACTAACCCATTGCATTAGCATTTCATTCCACTTTATTTTATTACTTGTGCACTGTTGTCTTGTCTTGTCTGTCTACTGTCGCGCACTAACCGTCAAGACAAATTCCTTGTATGTTTGACATATTTTGGCTAATAAATGTTTCCTGATTCCTGATCCTGATTCCTGATGTGTGCAGCAAGATGTTGGAGATGTTCTATCAGTCTGTTGTGGCCAGTGCTTTGTACTCCGCCGTGGTCTGCTGGGGGAGCAGCATTGGAGCCGGTGACACCAACAGGCTTAACAAACTTGTTAAGAAGGCCGGCTCCATCATTGGCTGCAAACAGGACAGCTTGGAAAAGGTGTTGGAGTGGAGGTCACTGAAGAAACTGTTATCCATATTGGATAATCCCGACCACCCCCCTCCACCACCTGCTACAGGGACAGCGGAGCACGTTCTCCAACAGACTCCTTCAGCTCCGCTGTCACAAGGAACGATACAGGAGATCATTCCTGCCCAGTGCAATAACACTCTACAATAAATCATCCCAGGCTAAATAATGACAATAATAACCCTGTACTGCTGTGATGTTGCTGTTCTTTCCTCTTCCTCTTCTCCTTTTACAAATTATTATTATTGTCTCTTTTGGAAGGTTATTCTTTTGTTTCAGTTTATTTAATTTGATTTAATTTAATAATTTAATATTTCTCTTATTATATTGTATATAATGTGTATCTTTTTATTCTATTTTCTTCCCTGTACATGCTGCTGTGATACCAAAATTTCCCTCTTGAGGGGATCAATAAAGTATCTATCTATCTATGCTGTTGCATCCTCTGCATCAGGACTCTTATCATTAGAATCATCAGAGAAGACCAGCCCCGTGATGCCATAAGGTTTGTGTCAATTTATACTGTACACATGACATCTGTGATGAAATGTTAAATCCTGGGAGAAGATCTTTCAATCTCTCCGACAGATTTCTTCCTCGTTTTATTCCCACAAAGGGTTTTCGAGTTTTTGTTCTGTGCCAGGTACAAGTTAACAAGGTGTGTCCAGATGCACATCTTATGATTAGAATGTGTAGGATCAAACGTGTCATATTTGATCGAACGTTATGCTAAACAAATAGAGACGACACATCTGACAAAACTGAAGAATTTGATGAACCGACCCCTCTGATTGTTTTTTACACCAAAATTGGTGTAAAGGGATGGATTGTAGGATATTAGAAACAAATTGACGATCCGGTTCATAAAATTAATAAAAATGCATATAATGTACACCAGAATACAGCCATGATTCTGAAACTGTGTAATCAATAAAGTAATGACAATATTGTAAAACCACTGTAATTCTGCAACTGTACTAGAATAATACCAATGTACAGTTATGATTGTATTTTATGTAATGTAATCAACTGGAATGCATGCATGTAATACTTGAACAACAACTGATATTGACTAAGGATCATTCAAAAGAGTTACATTGAACCCACCAGAAGACCACTCCCAGAGGTGTGGACACTGACTTTCACACCTTTAAGCATTGTTATAAATACCTGTAGGAACCATTGTTCTCGGGTTCGCTGGTGGAGACAACAGACGGGCACTAGGGATGGTCAAAGGACTGACCTGGGGCCTGTTGGTCGCTGAGACCAGCGGCTCCTCAGCTGAGATGTTCTTTTTACCACAACACCATCTCTTTTATTAAATACATTTGATTTGAACCTTTTGATCAGCGATGACCTCTGTCCGTCCGGCGTTTCTTCATTTTTGAACACAACAATACTCTATGACTGAAGTGGAAACATTGTGTAACTATTGATTTTTTCCTTTTCAATGTAATCTGAAAATGACCAGATGTAGTCCTGTGATTGATATTTTGGCTCATGTATGGTATTTTGGGAGGCTTTAAATTTGGAATAGTACATCAGAATGTCCTGCTTATCCCTGGGTGAGGCCTTGGGGATGTGTACAATGAACCTGAAGTGGAATTATCATCATATTAAATACCATCTGAAATTGATTATAAGGCTGGTGAATGAGATTTAAGGGAAGGTTTGGTGATCTATGACAACGACAACTGACAACTGTGGTTCTTGTGCACCGACTACGGACCGCAAACGACTATTTTACGCTTCGGTGAGTTTGAATGTGGCTTCGTTAGTTTAGCTCCGCTGTCTCTGTTTAGCTGACTGTTAGCAGGCTGAAGCCGCGCTGCTTCACAGAAACATGAAGACCCACTTAGGGGTCGTCGTGGCGCAGGGGTTAGAGAAGGTGTGCTGGGAAGCACAAGGTTGGTGGTTCGATTCCAGGCTAACACCTAACCCCTAATTGCTCCCTGGGAAAAATGTGAAAAAGCCATGGGTTTAAAGTGAAATGTAAGTCGCTTTGGATAAAAGCGTCTGCTAAATGACCTGTAATGTAATGTTTAACAGACTGTCGGACCTTTCCGCTCTGTTCTCTGGCGACGGCAGGCAGCGATTCCTCGGCTGGATGAGACGCTCCGTTAAAAACACGTCTAACATAATAAAGTCATTGCAGGATCTGAAGCCAAGAAAATAATGTATTGCACCGATTGTAGGACGTTACGGTCTCTTTTTTTTGGAACAGTGGAAACAATAAAGGACCATGAAGTTTCAAAAGCATTGCAAGTAAACAAAGACAACAAAGTGTTGCGTTTAGATCCCTGGTCCTCATGAAGTTGTTACACCTTTGCCAATTTGTTGTTAAAATCCAAATCCTTTCATGTAATAAATTTTCACATGTCATTCATATTCGCTCACACAAACACTTCAACCATTTGTTCTTGGCTCGGCTCCTCTGTCACATTTTTACAACCCATCGTGGCCCGCGAGTCAAAAAGTTTGCCGACCGCTGCTATAGACTTGTCCTATGAGGGACATCTAATGGACAACCAAGTACTGCAAACTAGACTATTATGCAGCTGTAGACACAACACAGGGGGTCCTGGGCCAGAGAAGGGAAGAAAAGGAGTTTAATGTGGCTATTAAATGTGACTAAAACTAGACTAAACCAATTACATTTTAGTCTAGTTTTCGTCGACCAAAACTAGACTAAAACTAAGAAGGATTAAAATGACTAAATGTGACTAAAACCAATATGCATTTTTAAATCAAAATAGCTGCCAAAATTAACACTGCGCTGCTCGCAGCTTTAATTATTTTTGTAATTTAAACATGTATGTTAACTTAACGTAATCGTTTTATAAAACCATTAAGAATCAGAAAATATACCACTTTTTATGTTTCACTTCACAGATCAGAAGGCAAACAGCAAAGTAATTTGTGGGTTAATACAATGCAAATATATTCCTATTAATTAGTACGTTGTTTTGCCTTGCCACAAACCACAAAAACTGTCATTGTGATACATGTTTCACGATGACAGTTTAGGTTAAATGGTTAGGGGATTTATACATGCCTATAGAGGGATTTATTTGTCTGGAATTTATTATAACACATTATACAGTCTGAAAGGTCTGATGACCCGATTTTGCTTTGAATGTGTTTTTTGACCCCAGAATACTATTAACTGTCACACGGACACATCAGACAGTGGGTGCAACCTCGCCTGATCTTATGTTTCATGAGCACCGTAGACAATATTGACATCCTCATTACTGACAAACATGAAAATGATTACGTAGAATCAGATATCGACGAATCCAGTAGACGCCCCAGTAAATCACAAACTGGAGTGAAGGAACAAAAAAGGTGATTTAATCTCTCACCAATTTAAGCCGTTTCATTAAACAAATGAGCCAACGTGGATTTAGAGGTCTTGTACTGCCCTTCCTTGTAGTCTTATTGAGCCAGAACGGTCGCACAAAGGCTCTTGTTTTTTGTGGTGTGTGGAGAACTTCTGGCGGTGTGCTTTAGTAGAGCCGGTCTGCATTGCGGAAACCCTCCAACTCCTCCTCCTCCCCCTCTTCCTTCTCCTGACGCCTCCCTCCCCTTCCCTCTCATTTCCCTCCCCTCCCTTGCACTTGGAATGCTCAGCAAAACTTGCATGATATTGTGGAGAAAACATTTGGACCTCAATGCTGCACATGACTGTCCCTCAAACTGTCCGTTTTGATGTATTTTATTCGGCCCGCCGAGCCGCGCGGAAATGCGTCCTGGATCTCATCTGGTCCGATCGCAAAAAACAGCAGATTTCTGCTGATGCAGTGATGTCTGGAAATGTCAAACGCTCGCTTATTGCCCCTTAACGTGTCTCCCCTTCTGAATTGCTGTGCAAGATTTTTCTCCTGCGGTACACCGAAAGCTGTTCACACCACGTGCCGTCGCGCAGCCACCGACGCTGCAGCTTTGCGTTTCTCTCTTTTCTCTCCTTTTTACCTCCGGCTTTCCTCTCCAGGTTCCCTTGATTTTCATCTTGTTAGATCTCATATTGCTTCACCCGTCTACAGGAATCTGAGGGCACTTTGTTGAGGAGACAGTTAGGTTGGCAATGAGTAGAGTAAGTTTTTTTATTTTTATAAAAGTATAGGTGCAATGTGAAGTTACCACATGAGACCCACCGCTGCGCTGCTGTTGGATGCTTTTACTCAAGGAAAGGACGCATTCAAGACGATTCAAGATCAGCCCAAGGTGAGCCCCGAAACTGCTGACTTATACAATAATGATGTCGGTCAGAACATTTTGTAATCGACAGCTGCAGTTAATGTGAAGATAACAACAGTGACTGCATTATTTTTCTATCTCCTGGGTGTATTTCTGTCATTTTTGTCCCTCAGTATAGGCCATTCACTGTATGCATGTAAACATCAGTTGTAGCAGATGTTATGCGTCACATCATAGTTCAGGCTGTTTTGAGGGCGTAGGGTATGGCAGGCATGTGCCTCTGAGACGTAGAAATACAATATTTATCATTTAAACTAAAGTTCAGGAATACAATATAAGTGAATCAGAGAAACAGTTTAATCACTTAGGAATGTAATAAATGCCATGTGGTGCAGCAGATTATAACATAGTCAAAATTACTATGTACATATATATAGGACTTTCTTGTTTCTGGTTGAATGCACTTATTCTCATTACGCCTTTTGGATAAAAGCGTCAGCTAAATGACATGTAATGTAATGTAATATATATATATATATATATATATATATATATAATACATGTCTTTATTATATAAGAAGTCACAGTCACTACTGTAATTGCACTAATGGTTGAGCAAAGTAAAGAAATATATGAACGGCAAAAATTGCTGAGCCGGGAAATGGGGCTGTTTGATTCCATTATTTC
>BMAF01001991.1:0-31848 GCA_014132575.2 Gasterosteus nipponicus | reverse complement strand
AGTGTACTTCGTTCAGTTGCGTATTGCTGGGCAGGAAAATCAGGCTGAGTTCACTGCTGCTGCAGCAGTTACTGCAATTCAGAATGTTGAGGTTATATCGTTTCCAAAAAACTGCTCACTCAGATAGAAAATAAAGCAACATTGGGCCAACATATTTTCTTTGTTTGTTAGGTTATCTTCTGTGGCAAAGGACCATCAAGACTCAAGTGTCAAACCTCAGGACTTCTGCTCTGACTCGTGGATCCATAAAAGCTTTGGCTGGCTGCTTCCCTGCAGTGTGGACCCAGAAATGTGGTGCAGGGAAAGGTTGATGCTCATGTTCCCAACTGAACACAAACCACCTTTCAGCACTGACAGCCAAAGCAGATAGGAGGAGGAAGACGAGGCCAGATAGCAACCAGTTAACCCCCCCAACACCCAACCCAGAGCAGATCGACACACAGGCCCTGCACACCCAGTCCCTTCTTTAACAACACGGAGAGTATCTTCCTTCCTCCTGACTTTAATCTGGAGGGTCAGATGATGTTGCACCGTGAACGTGGACGTGGGAGCAGGAAGGGAGCGGCACGACCGCCTGAGCAAAGGTTATTATTAAACCCGCATTAAGGAGGAATTTGTGGCCACTTGAGGGAAGCAGAAACAAGCATGACATTGGCATGAAAAGTAAATGGTGAAGACGTTCGTGTTAACACAACAGGTGAACTGTTTATATCTAGCAGACACGTAGCAACATTAGCATCACGTCGGAGTTGTGTTCTTATCCAACTGATGAATATCATTTCATCAGTCCTACTGTCATCGCAACAAACTGGTCTGCTTTCTTTAGCGGCTGAGCGCTTTACTTGGTAACTTTGTAGTTTGGGAGTGAACAGGTAGTTAACAGTCTGTGTTGGTCACAGCTCTTGAGAGTGACTTCCTCTGTAGACCAGGAATATCTGACACAATGCAATAAAATATTGATATATATGTGGTTATAAAGATAGCAGCTTTAAGTTAACTTTGCATATGAATTTAAAATTGATCAAGTTAGTGATCAATCCATGAATTCTGAAAACTAGTTAGTTAAAAAATGAGTTCTTTAATTGAGCATAATTAGCAATACGGTTTTCCTCTGAAGTTAGAGGGAATAATTGTGTCTGAAATGTCATGCAGAATTTAAAAAGACAAAAATATTAGGTTAAAATATGCAAGGTGGAAAAATGTCCTGAAAAGTAAAAAAAAAAAAGTTGGTGCCCATTATTGTATTATTTCTTCCTAGTGTAGTGTATATATTTAGCCTACACGACCAACATAAATACAGGATCTGAACTTCCCTTCTTTCTTGTACAAATTGCTTTATGTTTGGTCTTATTTTCTACACCCTGTAGCTGCTTCATATAAGCTGTGCTGTTTTTGATTGAGCCCTCAAGCATTCCATGAAATAAGAGTCTTTGTCTCCACCGGTGGACAGATTGTGATACTGCACCCCTCATTCTTTAGCCACTGGCTTTCCTCTCACAGAGCAATGGCTTATGGTTCATGAACGGAACAAGGTCTTCAGCTCTGATGGATTTGTTCAAAATAAAATAAAACATTATTTAGATAGAATTAATACTTTTCTCTAAAAAAATAATTTATAGTCAAGCGAGTCAAATTTAAGATTCCAGCATCAGTTTGTGAAGTCTCACACTCAACAGTTCCCAGTTTAAATTGTTCATGTATGCAGTGTTCCCATCTTCATGGACATGTGCAAGTAATGCACTTGCACTAATAAGTGCTTCATTACGGCCGGCAAAAATACTTTTAAAAAGACCTTGGCCAAGAACACATGATGTTGTTTTTTGAACATCATCTCGTGAAAATGCTGTGCACAGAAACACGACTCTACCTCCCAGGGATCGAAGTATAATAAATAATCTTGGCTGGTGTTAAACAGCAACGACAAATCACAGTGTCAGATATGTAAGTTTTAGGACACATGAGGCCAAAGGGAACACTTTTGAGCAAAGCATGCATTCATCAAAGTTATAAAGTTGTTGTTTGTGAATGAAGTAAGAACGATGTGCTAATTCCCTGGAACACATGAGCCATTATGGAATTCTACAAAAGTTTATTTAGATTCATTTTAATTTGATTTAATTTGCATTGCATGCACCAGAAAAACAAACAATTGAAAACGCCATTTACAAAACCAATAACCTCGTGCGAGTCTTCGTCACTTCACCTCTGAAATCTGATTATTAGCTTTCCAGCACTTCCAAGGCACACAAACATATTGATTTCATTTAATAATAACTCATGTATGTAAAGATTTTTTTGTTGCATAATTGTTTCTTAAAGATGATCCCGAGACTAAGAGAGGTTGAAAATATAACATTACCATGACCAGAACCGATTACTAGGGTGCCGATGTGGCCCTTTTCCCCAGGAGTGTGTAAGCAGGACCTGTTTGTTGAATTCTGTCGGATTACCTTTCTTTGCTGCTGCAGCAGTGAGGCTTCAGGTGTTGAAGTGGTCGACATTGTGTATTACCCTCCGGGGCTCAATTTATTCTGTACACAGAAGGGGAAACCGCGTTAAACGACGGACCATGAACCCGTTACGGCGGTGAAGACTGTACGCAGCTGCACCATTCTTGGCGTTGCATCCACACACTGCATGTAGGCCGAGGCGATGCTTTCGAGCCGCGACAAGTCTTCCAGCGTTATGTCCTTGTAGCATTTCAAATCTGACTCTGCAAGTCACGCACACACCGGCTGCACGTCGAGCGCCTGGGAGAACCACGCCAACACCGAGGATAATCGGCCTTTTGGGAGTTAATACCGGTACATTTCTCTCCTGAATCCTGCCCAACACCAACTGTTTAACACCCACTGTGGCCGTCACAAGGTCGGCCATGTTTCTACAACAGCTTCTGTCATTCAGTCATAAGTATTGGTTATATCCATATATTACTCATCATTCAATCATGTTCACTGATAACATAATTGTTACAAGCTGGTATTTTATATTAGCAGAGCTTTTGTAATAGTACACAGCCTGGCACTATATGAAAAGTGTCATGAGATAACTTTGCGGTAAATCGTTAAATCTACGTTAATAAAAAAGACAAATTTACATAGTGATTTTGCATTTATACAAACACTTATCAAGGCGATACATAAGCGGCTGTGAGTCTCTCTTTGCTTTTCTGAAGCTCTCGGCGGTCACCTTAACTAAACTCAGTGCACCATCAAAGAAAAATATAAGTAAACATCACGAGTAAAAATATTAAGACATTCCTCTGGCGCTGCTTTGCACTGCGGCTGCCAGAAAGCGACGAAGCACCTTCATGTTGAGACCCGAGATCCACATTCACTTTGGAGGCATAAATATTCAATGTTATCAATAAAATAGGATTCAAACCAGTTTGGGGGCTTGAATGCAACTTCCACCTGTGATGTGATCCGGCGATGAGGAACAACCGACGCGTTTCTCACCTTCGGAAAGCAGCGGCGTGTTCCTGTAGAAGAGCGTCTCGTTTCATTAACTCTTTCTCCCTCTCCTCCAGCTGATGCGCCTGCGTGAGTTAAATGTGTTTGACTGACATCAGCATTACAACATTTCAGCAATTCATTTTTTAGAGGCCGGAATTATTTTCCACATTGTTTTAACTGGCTTTCACTCGACTGCAGAGTCGCCATCGGAAGTGCGCTTAGAGCAGAATGAAAAGTGGAAAAGTGAGTCATGCACGTATAGTCTCTCCCGTCTCACCTTCAGCTCCATCCGCTGAAACAACACACCAGGAAGAGGAGAAAAAGGGAGACGATGAGAGGGAAAGATTTCCATTTTCACAGGGCGATCTGACACATGAACACTTTTGTCGTCTCTGGCGCTCACATAAAGCTGCACCATCAGCCGCTCGTCTTTCCGTCTTCATGCTCCCTCATGATGATCCTTCAGGTTCTCGGCGTGCGCGCCTTCTGCGCCCCAGCGTCTTCCTCACCTGCTCCTCCACCACCTGAGCCTGGCGGCTGCTCAGGCCTCCCGCTAGCGCCGAGTCCTCATCTCCTCAGCCTTCAGACGAAACACGCATCGTGACAGCTCTACCGATGCATCCCTTCATGCGTTTGATTTTTTTTTTTTCGTTCCCAGAATTTTAATTTATCTGCAAACATTTTTCCACACAATAAATGAGAGAGACAAAAACGTTGACAGTAGTTTTGTCCTTACTGTCGCTGCAGCTCCTGCTCTTCTGGTGGATCTCCTCCTCCAGACTCATCTGCATCTCCTCTTTGATCTTCTGCCTCAACTCTTCCTCCACCACTTCAGGAGGAACACGTGTGCCAAGCAGTCTGCATGTAAACAGGGACATTTGTGGGACGACAAAAAAGCAGAAAGTGTTTATGTCAAACTGTCAGTTTGCATCCTCAGCTCACCTGCCACGGTGGAGCTCCTGAGGTAAAGCAGGAACCATCCTCACCAACCGGGGTGGGGCGGGGTTACGGGGGCTCCACGGCAGGAGTAACTGGGGAGGATGGAGGCGGGGCCAGAGCCTCTACGAGGCGTTCACTGACAGGTGCATCGGTGGATAAGATGGCCAGCTCCACACAGTGACAGGAGGGTGGCGGCTCTTCAAAAATGAGCTCTAGAGGAGGTGGAGGGGCTGCCATAGGCCCCGGAGGCACAGGAGACTGTGCTGCCACCGGCTCAGGAGGAGGAGACGGTGCTGCCACCGGCTCAGGAGGAGGAGGAGGAGGAGACTGTGCTGCCACCGGCTCAGGAAGAGGAGACGGTGCTGCCACCGGCTCAGGAAGAGGAGACGGTGCTGCCACCGGCTCAGGAAGAGGAGACGGTGCTGCCACCGGCTCAGGAAGAGGAGACGGTGCTGCCACCGGCTCAGGAAGAGGAGACGGTGCTGCCACCGGCTCAGGAAGAGGAGACGGTGCTGCCACCGGCTCAGGAGGAGGAGGAACCATTTCACATGGAACAACCAGGAGAGAAGGCCCTTCTTCTTCAACTGCAGCAGGTGGGACTGAAGGTTCCACAAGCGTCGTCTCCACTAGCGGCGGTATAACTAGAGGCTCAACTGGAGCTGAATCAACGAGACAGGGTGGTGTTGTCGGTTCAACTGGTGTAAATTGAACGCAGGGTGGAGGGGTTGAACCGTTTCCACAGGGATTGCAAGAGATTCAACAGAGGGAGTTACAGCAGCCGGTTCAATAGTAGTTGGACATGTTTCAGAGGGCAGCAGTGAAGCTAAAGGCTCAGGTGGAGCCACGGCCGATTCCACAGGTGGAGCCACGGCCGATTCCACAGGTGGAGAGTACAAGAACAGGCTGGAAGACATGTTCCTCTTATAGGCGGAAGGAGATGGCGGTTGCTCTACAATAGGTGAGGATTCAGCAGGATCTGGGAGTACTGGCTCCCGTGCTGCTGGTGGTGGTGGAGGAGGCAATTCAAGCTCTCTCAGGTGCTTCTACTTGTGGAGAAGGTGTAGATGGAGGTGGAGGAGGGCAGCTACTAGCAGGGATGGTGAGAGGTGGAGTTTTTGGCAGGTCTTCATGCTCCCCATAGGAGGGAGGGAGTGACACTTTACAGGAGGAGGAGGTTCCACTGATGGGAGGTGTGGGTGGGAGCTTCTTGTGGAGGAGGAGGTGGTGCAGCAGCATCGGGGACAACAGGCTGAATTAGAGGGGGGGTCTTTAGCTCCACAGAAGTTGGGGGCAGGGAGTGAAACTTTACCGGAGGAGGAGGGACGAGTTTCACAGGAGGTGGAGGCACCAGAGGGGGTATCGGGTGATCAGCGGAGGGGCGCGGGAGCAGGCGTTTGGGTTTCAGGTGAACGTCTCTTCTGTGAGACCTTCGGAGCGACGCTTGGAGACTCCTTCATCCGGTGGATCACTTTATCCGACAGCTTTAAAATAAACAAGAAAAAACTATTATCGCTATGAATTTAGTAAGAATCTATTCTATAAAATCTATAACATATTATCAGATTCCAGTATTTTAAAGTTTGGGGAAGGAGCTACAGAACAGCTACCTGTAGGAACACTTTTGATGAACATGGGCTATTAAAGGTTTTTTGTCACAATCCCATAATGGTACTACATGAACTACCTCATGTTAATGTTATTTATAAGAAACGCAGTTGGTGAAGGACAACCCGTGTTTTGGCGGCTGCGTTCATATTCATGATATAATTGATCATTTCATCTTTGTGTCGTCCAGGTGAATGACTATGTGCTTCCCCTATTTAACCCTTAACATCATCGTAAGGAGGGACTCTGACTTTGTGTTGTCACAACACACATGACGGCGAGATCAACACGTATCGATCAACAAATATCGCAGAATAAAAAACATATTTTAAAAATCGCACACACAATTGCAGATGAAAAAAGCACCATTGCACCGTGCAGCGACCGTCTGCAGGGATCATTTGACTTTCTCCCACTTCGCGCATGCATCCTCCCCGAGCCTTCACTCACCCGAATGCCCTTCACAAAAGTGACGCCCCCGCCTCCCCCGTCCTCGCGAGACAGGTGACTCGAGCCGTTTCCCCCCATCCACGCGCCGTAACGACCGCGTGTTTACTGGAGATGTTTAATCCCCAACGCGTCCCCGCTGTCAGGGGAATTCAACTACGTGAGCAGCTGCAAAGACGTGCCACGCCCACCGATGAGTGTCAACAACGGCCGCTGCTACTGGCTGCAGCTGAACAAGGCCTCTCCGGATTGGTGGAATCCCTTTAAAGCCAATGAAACGTGAAGGAACATCGTGTACCGACGTTCGGTGTTTACAAAACTAATTCATTGACTTCAACAAATCCAATTTGGCAACACAGCCGAGTGGGAATATATGTAAACATTTAAGATACAATGTGAGTTACTGGGGTATTTGTGAGGACCACATAAATATTGAAGCTGATAAAAATGCAGCTAATTTTGATTATTTTATTTACTGATTAATCTATGAAGATACATAATATATATATAATATTCTAGCACAAAAAAAAAAAAATATATATATATATATATATATATATATATATATATATCATGCACAGTACTTGAATAGCACTTTGTATGCTTAAGTATTTAATTATTTGACTATACAGTTATACTGGACAGGACAATCTACATTTGTAGTCAAGTTGTCATTTAATTTCAGTGGGCAGGGAGTGTAAAGAAGTATCGGCCTGTACAATGTCATGTCATTTTCCCCTCGCTTTTAAATGATGCCCTGATACATCAGTCAGTTTGACACATGAGGAAAAGAAATACAGCAGGAAATCTCATGGGGTCGTTGTGGTGCAGTGTGGTGACAGGAGTGCTGGAGCTGCAAGGTTGGTGGTTCAAGCCCCCGCTGCCCCATGTCCCATTGTTGAAGTGTCTCTGAGCAAGACACTAACCCCTATTGCTCCCTGGCAAGAAAGCAAATCGGATTAGTAAGTCGCTTTGGATATCAGTTTCCAGCTAAAGCGGCCTATATGTGTAACCTCCATATATTATCCCCTCAGTATATTCTTTAAATAATCCAGAATCAGCTCCTTAGACATTTATATCGTAAGAGGATATATTTGCACGTGTGAATGCTAATGAGGTACTGAAGCTAAATAGGGATGGTGACACATTACATTACATTGAGGGTGCAACTAATTATTTTCAATGATTCATGTACGATCAGAAACTAAAGTTCAAAGCCCAAAATCCAGAGGATTGCCTCCACACAGTTCTCAACATGGTGGCTAGAAGCCAACGCCGCTAACCGCGCAGACAACAACACTAAAGGCGCTAGCTGTTTATCCGAGGACGGAGGCTTTGCTTCTGCACCGACCGTTGTGAATATTTGTCTGCTGCTCCATTTCGAGGGTATTTTGAATAATTATAAAGTAAATACATTCAACTGATGAATGTAGGATGAATATTTGTTCCGTTTTAGGTCTCAAACAACCATTATTTGTGTCTTTCTAACTGCTAAATGTTTCACTGTGTTGACCAGCAAGTCTGTGCGTCTTAAATACAAAGTGATACGAAGAAAATATAGAAGGTCACCAGCCTTCTTTTGTGTGTGAGTGAGTGATTGAGAGGGGCAGGTTTACTACGGCAGAGACAAAATTACATGATTAATGACAAAATCACTGCTGGATAGTCGACCAATAACAATCTCAAAGTCCAACGCGGCGTCTGACTCAGTCCTTTCTTCTTCTTTCGCTCTAATCCGCCTTCTTCTCCTTGACATCGGGTCCACGGAGAGCCGCCCGCACGCTGCCCCACACCCTCGGTGTACAGCAGGGTGCCCAAGAAGACCACCCCGTGCCCACCCAGTGCCACCCGGTGAACGGGTTCTGGAAGTACATGATGGAGAAGATGAGGCTGAGGAACTTTCTCAGCGTCACCACCAGAGTGACGGTCAACGAGGCGCACTCCGTGGTGAGGATGAAAACCCCGCGAATGCACACATATCTGAAAGGAAATGGTTAAAGTCTGTAGCAAGAGTTTGAAAAAAAAAAAGCGATGTAAATGATGCAATACTTCCTGCGACCGTGCAGAAGTTCAATCTGAACCTCTTGACTTGGGGCTTTCTTGCGGCGTCCTCGTTAGATGTGGCCGCTTCGCCATGAGAAATGAGCTGTTTCTATCATCATGTGGAGGTCGGCACCAATAGAATTAGGCAATTACTGCTACCGAAGACAAAATAATACATATATACTTTTTTTTACAGGATACTGTGTGATGACGTTGATCAGCAGGTAGAGCCACATTATCGGCACAGTGAGTCCGACCACAGGAACAACTGTAGGAGCTGAGAGAGAGAAAGGTTTATTTACATCTGTGAGTCAAGTACAAAGCGCCCCTCAATGGTTCGATGGCACTCACTGCTCTGACTGAAGTACAGACAGTGGCTGTAGATGTCGCTGGAGAGCAGCAGGAAGCCCGGCAGAGGCAAGCAGTGCTACAAATACACGGGACAAAGATCAAAAGCTGGAATTACTCCCGAAGGCGTTTGAATCTTGCGCGCGGGAGAGAAAGCTCACATTATAGAAGAGGGCTTCCTTGGAGTGTTTCCCGTACTGCTTGTACAACGTCTCCTGGAAGATGCCCATCCTCGCAGACATCAGCAGAGCAAAGGTCAGCATGTCGATACCTGAACGGCGGAAATCCACAACAAAAAACAACTAAATGACCTGTAGGATGTGGTGTTCATGTTGCTGGTTTGCTGACGCACTCTGGACTGTGGAAAATGATCATCAAAGGCTTTGGTTTTATGACAATTTATAGAATAAATGCTTCTACAAATTTAACGAACTTCAGCCCGACATGTTGACATGAAGTGTGTTCGGCACTTGAAAACTCGCCTATAAGCTCAGCGCACAAAGGCATAAAAGCTCTCCTCTTCTGATCCCTCATTGGCCCACATTCTGCGGGGGAAAAAGACCAAATGCACTGTAAAAAACAACACGGCCAGCGGCTTGTATTGAAACAACTGTAAAAGCAGACACTAAAGACAATCGACAAATGAAGACAAGCATTGTCATAATGCAACTCTGCTGAGGGACTCACCACTTGTTTGGCAGACATGATGGTGCAGATGAAGATACCTGCTGAAACTAAAGCTATCGACAGAATATTTGACTTGCTGAATACCTGCAGGCGAAGAACAAAGCGGACACAGAATCAGCCGTAGTGCTTTCAACCTGCAGACTTGGCTTCCTCGCTGAAGAAGCGCTGTTGTCAGAGGAAGCAGGCGTACCTTTTCTTCAGGATGATTATTCCCAGGATCATGTTTGCGATTAGCGATCCCTGCATGGAAAAAAAGGCAGCGATCAGACCGAGGTGATGGGGAAAACCCTGAACTGAAGGTGAACGGTTCTTACTGATCTGAAGATCATGTGTAACGGCATGGCGATGTTGAAGTTGAGAGCGTAGTTGTTGATCACACTGACTGTGAAGAACATGGTCACCATGATCACATAGTTTCTGGGGGGAGAAAAGGAACATAAGAGTCTGTTTCAGCATTTACTCAACATATGTTTCTGCTGCTGCTCAAAGTTCAAACCCCATCGAGTTTTTACCTGAGCAGGGATCGCTGGTTTCTTCCTCCGAGAGTTGGTTTCAAAGACGAAACCTTCCAGCGATGAATAAAAACTGGCGAAGGTGACAATGTTGCCACATCCTGGAAACTGTCTGAAGGACCAAACAACATAATTAGATTTAACACTAGATATAAATAATTTAAGAATTAAGTTGCAAAACAGGAATATTTCCAAACAATCAATATCTTTACATTTGTATTGGATAAATACAACGCGTACCATGAATTGTTGATAGTGTTTTATTGACTGGTTTGTGTTGTACTAAGATTCACTACCTTGTTTTAGAGCCACTCGCCTTTACGATTGTATTGATGTATTGTATTGATGTATTGTATTGATGTACTGTATTGATGTAACACCGAGGGAATTAGAAGCTCAAGAGTAAAGAGGTGCATCTTTTAGATTGAAGCTACATATCAGTTGTTTTGTTGTATCTAACTGCGTTTATATCTCCTGTAGAAGTTAAAGACGACCTACAAAAAAAACGCCTTCATTTTGCTTTCCCTTATTCTATCCCAGTGATGTAAGTTTACTTTTCATATACAGGTCCTGATATATATATACACACACACACACACACACACGATTGTGTATATGCATAAATATTTTTAATAGAGATCCAAAGATCTTGACCCAAAAGTTCGACCAAAGTACAATAAAAGACTGAGCTCAACTAATGGCTACAGTACACACTCAATTAAATCCCTGATAATGACTTCTATTAGTGGGTAAAGTCCACATGAGATGAGTTTGTCACCTGACCTCACAAGCAGCTCGAGAGACACCACATTGCTGCAGCAGCCGACAAACACCAGCGCAACAGCAGCACCAGGGCCCATGACGGTTCACCGGGCAAAGGACTCGCGGGAAATGTGTCGCTGATTGAAGCGGACTGCTAATCGGCGCATAGTTGCAAACACGCGGCGTCTTTTGTCTTGGAGCAGAGCTTCTGCCTCGACACGAACTCCTGTTTCAGTTGAAAACGTCTGAAGACCAACAGAAACACTTCCTTATCGCGGGGCTGTTGGGAGTTGTAGTTCTTTTCTGACATCGGTGGCGGGGTGATTGGTACGCAGTGCTCTTAGTGTTGTCAGTATCCAAGGCAACATTAAAAAATAAATACATGTATTGTTTTCGTGACAATATTAGCTGTAACAATATGTGGAAAGTGACGGAAAGGAAGCGTGTATAATGTATTAATGGCGCAATCACCGCGCAGTTGTGACGCACACGAACGTTCGAACGTACATGCGCAGACAAGCGCTTCCCTCTAAATCCTGAAGAGCTCTCACTCTGCTTGATTCTCTGGCGACCAGAAACAGACTGGCCAACACGTCTCCTCCGCTGCTTTCCATTGGCTAGACCTCTCGTCCCACACTGATACATGACGTTGCTAAAAAAAATATACTCAATTTGTTTATAGGTTAAATAAATAATAACAATTAAATCTGACGTGGACATGGGGACCAGGAGTACTGGGATGACCAGGAAACTGGAAGGCATCTGTACAAGACACAAAAACATGTTGGGGCAAAGAAAAGGGTTGGATGGAAAAGAAGGGAAGGGAATATCATTGCTCGACTGAGAATTGGACATACAGGTTTTAACCAAAAATTACATGGAATAGGCAAGCACCCAACTGGGAAATGGTCATATTGTAACCAACCAGAAACCGTTCAACATGTACTGTTACAATGCGGGAATGTTATTGTCACTAGGGAAGGCAAAACATCACAACTGGTCACTGTCAGGTCTATTGAGGAATCGAGTAGATAAATATATACTTTTCAATTATTCCGTTTTTGATAGAAACGGATTTATTTAAACAAATCTAGAGTTGTCCTTAATATTAATTTATTTTATTTTATTGATCTATTTAGGTTCTGCGTAAAGTCCTGCTCCACACTGCAGTCCAGAGGGTGGCGGTAAAACCTGCTGCAAATAAGAAGAAGAAGAAGAAAGAAGAACCGCACGCTGACAAACTAACCTGCAGCATAGACGATCTTTGTTAGAATACGTGTGCGCGCGTCCCTCCCGTCGACGTGGCGTAACAAACCGCTAGCTTCGCCTTCATCGCTGCTACTTTTGTACCAGTTAGCCACAACGACTGGAAGCAGTAGTTTTTAGCCTCTGCGAGCTTCGTGTAGTTCGATTATTGATACAAATCATCTCCTCCTGCCGCCAAAATGATTTCACTCACGGATTCACAAAGTAAGATGCGTTAATGTTGGTCCGTGTCTTTAGCGTTGTTTCCGCGTAAAACCCGGTTAGTTAGCTGAACATATGGAGGTTAGCAGCCATTGGCTGAGCTGGTAGTTACGTCACGCAGCCTTACGTCACTGTGTGGGAACTGGAGAAATAACTCGTATAGTATTTCCTTTACATGCATTAATGTCAGCAACTAGCTTGTTATCATTTATTTAAGAAAATATTTGATTGATTTTTCTTACATTTTCTTCATTTGATAAACCATGTTTGATTGGAAATGGGAATTTATCCAACTGTCTATGTGCTTTTCAGCTCAAAATACTAAATTATAAGTTTGAAATATAAATCAAATTAAAGATGCGAGCAGCGTTGGACGGGTCCTCGCTACTACGCATGTCGGGGCACCGGCCGGACGACTAGAAACGCAGCAAAGAACCCCTGCAGCCGTCGGACAAAGCGAGAGGCGGTTGTCGTTAACCATAAGGATATACACCAGGAATGCCGCTTTGCAAACTTCATCTTTAACATCCAACTTCCTTCAAAATCCAATCATGAGACTACTTCTGGTCAATTTCAGATTAGATTTAAAAGGACACTATCAATAGTTACACAGTATTTCCACTTCAGGCATAGAGTACACATCCCCATGGTGTCGCTCGGATATAACCAGGATATTCTGATTTTAGAAATGAAAGAATCTCGAAATGCCACCTTCGTTTTTTACTGGATACTAGACTTCTGATGTGCATGCAAAATTTCAAGAGTTTTTGAATATGATAAAGGCCTCAAAAGTGTGATTGAAACGGTAAAATAATAAGAATAATTCTTGTAGGGCTTTCATACTGACATCTCTGGTAAAGTATTGGATTTTCTAAAAAAGATCTATTTTATCACACAGATGATTTAGAATATTTAACGGTTTAATTTTTGTTTCATTTCCGGTTTGCCTTTATCTTTATACAGTCTTCCCTTTTAATTAGTGTGTGCAGCTACTGGGTTTTAAAAATGACAGTATAATCTTACCAATAGTTTATTTCATGTTACCACATGGCCATTTAAACCACTGTCTTGTTTCTCACAGAAATTGGCATGGGGCTGACCGGGTTCGGTGTGATTTTCCTCTTCTTTGGGATGGTGCTGTTTTTTGATGAAGCTCTCCTCGCCATTGGAAATGTGAGTTAATCAATCATACCATCACCACACTGCACGGCAGCCAAACTTCTCCCTTCTGGCTCTGATCCCACTGTGTGTCTCGCTTGGCAGATCCTGTTTGTTTGCGGCCTTTCCTTCGTCATCGGCCTCGAGCGAACGTTCAGATTCTTCTTCCAGAGACACAAAGTGAAAGCCACCAGCTTCTTCCTGGGAGGAGTGCTGGTGGTTCTCATCGGATGGCCGATCGTTGGAGTCGTTCTGGAGATTTACGGTTTCTTCCTCTTATTCAGGTCGGCTCAAACATACAAGACCGCAACATCTCGTTGCTGTCGTTATCCCGAATCAATGTGATTTATTTCTCTCACCTCATCCTCGCTCTCTCATTAACAGGGGATTCTTCCCAGTGGCGGTGGGCTTCATCAGACGAGTACCTCTGCTCGGGTCTTTGCTCAGTTTGCCATGGATCAGTGGAGTAAGTATCACGTCGAGCAACAAATCCCAAATTCATCCAATTCCCTCTGAATTTAGCTTTTATGATTGATTTTTATTCATTGTTAATCAGTTATATAATTGTGTTACTGTCTCATTACGTCTTTGGGGTAAACTTTCCTTTCAGTGGTTTCACCAGATTTATTCTTGGCCTTTTTCTTCATCTGAGCTTTTAACTTATTCTACTTGATTTATAATACATTTGTAACAAATTGCAGCATATAAATAACACTTGTCTTATTCTCTTTCAGCTAGTGGATAAAATGGGTGAGAGCAACAACATGGTATAACAGAGGAGCATCAGAGGGCCGCGTCGTTATTTATAGTAGTTACTAATAGATCCGGAATACTTGGACCATTGCCACTCCAGATCTGGGAATCCAAACAAAGTGAATCTGTGAATGTTTGACTGACCTCCTGGTGATTTCATCTGACAGCCACAATATTTTTTTCAATTATTGTTTTAAGAGCTGGAAGCGGGTCTCCCATTTTGAATTATCCCTGTCTGACATTTACGGACTGATAACGTGGGAACCCCGGCATCAACTGAGCCGAGAGTCTGGAGCTCTCTGCAGCATCCTCTCCTCTGCAACGTGTGCCTGAACCGCCAGCTTCTTCCTTTGATGAAACTTTACTGGAATGTTGCACATTAAAAATAAATGGTAAGCCAGATGTTACTTTGGCACAGACGGTTAAGGTTAAGATGCTTTCTATGGAGGTGTTTGGCTGTAACTTTTCTATGTGCGTATTTGAAATAAAGTGTATTTTATAAGCTTGTGCGGTGGTTGCTTTTTCAGCACTGCTAACAGGTTTATAAGTCAAGCGGGATGTATAATCACTGTAGATTTTTAAAAGGCATGAATTGCTTCAGGGTACCAGCGGCCTTCTCAACAAAGAGCCTTTGGTTTTCCTTCATTTCAGTTCCTGCATGAAAGTCTCTGATCTTTTTTGTCAAGTAGCCGTTTAACCATCACAGCAATAATCATAAATAATGATGTAAGATCACAAAGATTACAAAATGAAATACAGCATGTTTTTAAAACCTTCCATTAATATTTATGAGTAATAAGTTGAGACACTTTGGAAAGTAAGAAAGTGTAGCTTAGCATAAAGACAGGAAGTGGGCACCAGCTGGTCTGCCTCCGTCCAAAGGGAAACATCCACTTTACGGAACCTCGTAAAGCTCACCAAAGAACGAGTAATAAAGACAAATGACAAAGTACGCGGTGAAAAGTACAGTACTGTTGTAGGGCTCCACCTCCTCCACCTCCTCCTCCGCCCAAAGGCCTCACATGTCTACGCCCGCCGACTCCACTCACACGCTGTCATCAAGCCAGCTTTCATTCATAAAATGTGACACGGTGACCTCGCGAAGACAATCCGGTACTTTAAGGACTGTGAATGTCTCTCTCTCCTCTCTGTGCCTGATGAGTCATGACGGATTTAACAACACCTGTCAATCTCGTCAATGGAAATATAACACAAGGCCCCATTGAGGCCTTTAGCCTCATCAGTGACGCAGAGGTGGTCGATTTCATAATGTGGCAGTGAGAGGAGCTCATAACACAAGTGCTTAGCCCACAGGAGAGCGTACACACAATCAACGGTAAGGTCCTTCTTATTCTTTATAATATTACTGCTGTGTATTTTTGTTATCATGATCTATGATGTTAGTTGTTGCTTTTGTCGTCTGCACTCTTGTCCTTCAATTAAAGGAGAAGCCAGATAATTATTTTTAAGCAGTTTTAACAGACTATCAAGTAAATGTATACATAGTAGTTTTGTACATGTACTTGTCCACTGTTGGAACTCCTCTGTATAAGCAGATACGTGAGAATATTGTTCGAATAACTTTGACATTGTAATATCAATTTTAAAAAAAAGATTTCTTTAAAAAAAAAATATATATATTCTAATATCACTGAATGTACTTACAGCTCAAGAATGGTTCCAACAGTCACTTTGCTTGTGGTGACATTGGTGGCTGCGACTTGAGGAGAAGCACAAGTGGGTGGAAGAACATTTTCTGCTCTTTGACCTCAATTTAAACAAACACACTGAGGAATAGAATGATGAGATGAACTATGGTCTTTTGCATCAGCAGAGGAACTGGACTCCTGTTAGGGATTTAAGCCAGAAGTGCACCCCTAGTCAGGAAACTATAGTACGTGTAATAATGTTTAGTGTTAGAATTATAGTTTGTGTGACGTTAGATATTAGTTATTACATTAACATGTTAGATGAAGTGAATGCAATTTCAATCAAACACAATTCATAGTCATTTAAATCATATAAACACTGTACACATTAACATTCTGTCACAATGTGATGTTAAAACCTGGGGACGGATGCTGATTGCCGTTCTTTATGGATTTCTCCCAATTTTATCCCCAAATAGGGTTTTTTGGGAGTTTTTTCTCCTGTCAGGTGGTAAATGAACAACTTATTTCAAGGCAGCCGATTGAGGCAAATGTCTTGAGAATTGAACCACATGAACTGTCTTAGATCTTATGATGAAGTGTGATGAACGGTGATCATTAATGATGTGTTGTAATGAAAGTGTACTAGTTATAAGATGAAGACTTAAACGATGCATGCTTTGTTAAATTCACTCATTGAGGCATAAAGCCGAATGTATCTACATTGAGTGCATTGGAATGTGAGGGACAGATGGACAGAGAGGTTTCAGGTTACAGCTGCAGCTTCACACCTCGACGTGGAAGGGACAATGGAGGAGGTGACCCTTTGGAGAAGAGGCCAATGACATTCAAATGCACCAAAGAAGACACACCTCAAGAGTTTTCAAAGGACCATGGCGGGGAAAAGACTGTTAGAATTTCTCCTGCAGCCGCGTTGATAAGTCACTTCAGACTTGCTCAGAGGATTCTCTATTTCGCGAAATATTCCACTGTTCGCTTAGTATTTCACTTTGTAATTGCATTCCTTATAACGTTGTTCAGTTATTAAATAACTTTTGATTTTTGAATTTAAACAAATTGACTCATTCGTGTCCTCGTTTCCGGCCGGGACGAGAACAAAGGAGTGAGGCCTCCCTCGAGAGCTTTCCGAAACCCTAACACTCCTCACGCCATCCTATACCTATAAGGAGCACGTAAGAATTTGCAGAGGAAATGTAAAGCTGTTGAAATAACTGGTTTTGAGAAATGAATGGAACTGTGTTGAGCGTGGGTGTTTAGAGACCGCTCGGTGTTGCGGCGCACCAGCAGCGTGGAAGGGAACACTTTACACAGTGGGCATGTGATGCCCTGCAGCTAACTTGAGAAAGGATTAAAAAAATGCTATTTGTGCAGTGGTGCAGGATTATTTTAGGCTCTTCAAAGCAGGTTCCACTTTCTAGTAACATTGAAGGGTTTGCAACTTGTAACTAATGACTTGGTAAATAAGTAATACAAGCAGTTAGTAAGGAAGACTTTGTGTAAAGTCTCTGTTGTCGACTCGTAATATCTTCATTACTACTATTAGAACCTGGAGAAAAATACATTCCAGTGCAAAGTTTTAACCAACATTTGACTTAGATTTGGCTACAAAAACCTCACGACACTTAACAATTTACTTAATTAACATTTTAAAATGCATAAAAGATGCTTTACATTTTTTTTTCAAACAACCCCTTTACAAACTTCACCTGACTTTTTCTAAGTGGGTACTGATTTTACTGATTCTGTGTAACAGTTTAATAACATTTGAACTTTTCTTAAATGTCTTTGCAGTGACTCGCAACCAGAGCATTGATGGACCCGGAGCATCTTTGTCTTCGTTTCTTCTGGAGCTTCTGCAGCGAGTCTCTGAAAAAGGTCAAAATCCTGAAAGTTTCCAACAAAACAGAGATTTATATCCAAATCGATTCTAATGTTTCCTCAGGTGGAGGTAATCCAGATAATTACCACAATGAACAACCGCTGAATTTGAAATATATATATTTTTGTTATCTGATTCCAGTATGTGTTACATGTTGCTGTTCGAGTTTACAAACCTGCTGAGTAAATAAAATTCCTTTGCCATGTCGGTTTGCTGTGTGTGAACACGAGGGAGGGATTCCCTTCTACCTTTCCTGTAAAAATTTTCTTTCAGCTCTGGGCAGCGATTAAGAAATTCACACTACATAATGATTAACACCATGCTAAACATCACGAGTCGTTCATCATCACACCGTCTGGGAGTTTTATTGGACATGGCAGCCTGAACTAACCGTGACGGATATCTGTGCACGAAAGGCTCTCATATTATGCAACCATTAAAGCTTTTATTCTAGGACACCTAAACTGCATAACAATGTTTTACCTACGTTTAGTCGTCTTTCCTCACATACAGATGGATCAGATGTCAACATGGTTTTATAACACACATTCTTAGGAAAGAATAATCAACATGCTCATCTAATAAACACATGTGAACTAAAGCATTTATTAAGAGTTAATTTACGGGTTCAAGTCTGTGATAAAAAGTCCATTTTATGACATCATCATGTTTCGTTTTCATTGCAGGGCGGTGCATCACAAAATGCACCCACAATAAAAACAATAAAGTCGGCGCTTTCAGTGTGTTAGCTTGTTCACGTTGTCATGGTAACGTTTTAGATAAACCGTCCAGCACACCCGTCAGTAAGAGAGAGCCAATGTCACAAACAGACAGCTACAGCTACGTTTGATGGGAATAAACTCCAGTGGCTCTGCATTGGGCAGTGAATGGAAGGTGGCGGCGCGTGACGTTTAGTGACTGCAGGGTGATGGTACGTCGGGAGTGAAGGGCCGCCGCATCGCCCCTTGCTGTGCGCTCAGACGTCCTGCAGGTCCTTTTGGATGTCCCACAGCGTACTGGCGCTGGCCTGCAGCCGGGCCACCTCGTCCTCCATCAGGGTCATGTTGATCACGCTGGCCACGCCTCCGGCGTTCAGCATGCAGGGCAGGCTCAGATACACCTCGTTACTGATCCCATACATGCCTTGCACACAACATACCAAAACCTCACCGGCAGCAGAAATGCGGGATTCTTGTGCTGAAATTTAAAATGGCTAAACATAGAAAAAACTACATTCGTAAAGGAAAAGTCATTATTAGTGGATTTGTTTTAGACACCTCAAATGTGACATCTAGTTAGACAAAACATATGATGTATATGTATATTTAATTACTGTATGTCTGTATCAATACTGCTGACTATTGTTGTGTTCAAAAATAAATGTGTCATAATCAGCATCAGGTCAGCTTCAGACGTCAGACGCTGGCTGCGAGCTCTTCCTTTAAATTGAAAAACAGAAATTAAGAAAACAACAGTCCCTTTGCAGTGATATAGAAACATGATTAAAGCATGATACACAGAATATTTGCATTCAAACAGTGTGTGTGGTTTTCGAATTCTGATCCGGGACTCTAAGACCATGTTACTCTCGACAGAACCCCTGTAAAAATAGTTATGCTTATCCCGTTTGTTGTTGTATTGGGAGACCTGCTAAGTCCCTCCTGTTGGTCAGCTGTCTGCATCCTTCGACCTCTGCATCTTACCAATCCGTTCGCTGCTCCCTCCTTTTCTCCTTGCAGCCTCTCTGAGCTCCAGGATGTGTGATGTGATGATCTGTCACAAAAACTTTGAACAACTGTTTAACCTTCTAACCTTCTTTCCCATCTTTACACTTACGCTTACCATTTACCGTACCGTCAAACACCTTATGTGTGTCCTTCATCAGTTTTCAACTTCCCTTGTCCTTCTTAACTTACATCTGCCCATCAAGATCAACCATCTGTTGGCCCGCTGAGGCCCTGTCTTGTGACTTTCCATCACAATTGGACTTGCATTTGCATCCTCAGTCGTCAGGGTTGCAGCAGCTTTCGGGGGGTTTCAACAACACTACTGTTACCTGCGTTCTCTACCTGTGAACTCAAAACTCAACTCATGGTTTGTTAGTGACCCAGAACATTCATGTATTCCTAATGAAAATGACAGATTATAAATATATATCATGTGTAGTTACATGTTTGTATGATTTGTTGATACAATCATTACAAGTTTTCCATCCTGCTTTTACTGATGTTATCCTATGATCTAAAATTTGCTTCCGTCATCAAGATGCTGTATGAGATTTTTTTTGTCTTACCAGACCGGGTCCACAGACGGCGTCCTGTCCTTTGTCTCTTGTGGAGGTCCCATGTGTGTGTGTTGATGTGTGATGCTTATGTGCATCTTTAGGTGTGGTGCTGCTGTGTCTGTGTGTGATGTGTTGCAGACTCTAGAAAGTGAGAGTCTCTCTCAAACTCAGTAATTGTAAAAATGTTTAAACAATAAATGGGAAAATTGTGTTAATGTAAGCAGAGACCAATTATATACACATTAAAACACAAAGAATCACACAGAGCCTATAAAACGTCCATAGACAGTTTAAAATGCAAGCAAAATCACATGGTCCTAAGAATGGAGGAAGAAAAAAAAAATGTTAGAATAATTTGAAGATAGGGGCAGGGGAGGCACTGTTGAATGGAAATACAAAGTGGAGGTGATTAATACAAATAGGGCTGCAACTAACGATTATTTTGATAATCGATTAATCGGACGATTATTTCTTTGATTAATCGATTAATCGGATTTTTTTTTAAACGGCATTAAAAAGGCATTAATTTTCAACCCTTTATTCTAAAACAGAATCTCAAATTCGTCAGAACTAGTTATCTATACTACACTCACAAACACACCCTCATGTTCACTTGAAGCATATTCATTAAATTATTACCATCATTGTAGTGCAAGTTAAGTAAATGCATACAGCTAAAAAACAACCAAGCGCTATGAGATGAATTTAAAATGGCATTTGTAAATAAATGCATTAGAGGCTTCTTAGTTGATTTAATGGATCACCATGTGTCTCCCTTTACAGGTATAACATCAACTACCGTATAACCCACAGTATATGTGCAAGCGCACTGGACTACCATATATGACAGCATTAAAAAGTACAACACACACAAATATATTTGTCAACAATAACCGATATGGGACAAAGCACAAAATATCAGACAACACATTGAAAAATGAATGGTCCAAAAGAGGCGAGTAAATAAAAACGTGTCTTCGTCTTGCTAACTGCTTTACTGCTGTTATTAGCGAGCTAACGCTAGCTTGATCAGCTGGATGACGAGGAAACAGGAGGCTTGTTACGTCAAAACGGGACAACGTGGACCGGGACCCCCCACTCTCGCACACCTGACTCACAACAACTGCCGGCGGCTCTTTCCTCTACGTCGGCTCGGCGCCTTTATTTTTATTTTTTCTCAGCGCGCATCTCCGCAACTCATTGAGTGACGTAATAATCGCGCGACACAACGAATCGATGGTGAAATTCGTTGCCAACGCTTTTAATAAGCGATTTTAAGCGATTTTATCGATTTGTTGTTGCAGCCCCAAATACAAAAACTGCTTCTTTATCTGTCGCCAGCTGCCATTTTGGAAATCTCCAAAGCACATGCTCTGCATTCTCCACCCCCAATAATGGTGGATAACAAGTCATTGTTCCTCTTTTTTGAGGGAATTCCAAAACCATGCCCCGTAGCCCCTCTTTAGACCGTGTGTACCTTCGTTCTCACAGCCTCTGGCAATAAGAATTTCTTTTTCAGCCATCTTTTAACCGTTTTCTCTATTTATCTCCGCCCGCCATCTTGTAACGTTCCAAAAACATACGTGCTCTGCTTTCCCCAAAACCAGGTCTCATCAAATCCTTAATCCGGCTTCATTTTTTCATAAACATGTAACACATAATTATATGCAAGTTTGCAATGTTTTCAACTGATCTATATTTATTGTAAAAATGTATCCAGTAATTTAATATTTTTGGCTCTTGGCAGATGGCCAAGTGGCCTGTGGCACTATCCTCACCTTTTTCAATTTTAAATTGTAACTCCAGCCTTGAGGGTCTTGGCGCTCTGTTCCGTGAAACTGCCTAATTTATTGTGCCGCCTAACAGAGTCTAAGAGAGCTTACGGAGACAACGAAGAACCGCCATTACATCGCAAACCTCTTCCACTAAATTACTGCTGGCAACACTCCTTGTGGACTTAACTCTGCTAGCGCGTTCTACACAGTGCATTACGTATGCGGTCTATAAATTGCAATACGTTTACCCTCAACCGGTTAGAGGCCTATACTAGATATCCATTCATTCCTTCTATGACTGATCAGTTAAATAACGTCACCCACTCACTTAACGTTAACTCTACACAACCGAACCTTGTCGGTAACTCATACAAAGACGTCCAAACAAACACTATATACAATGTGCTTTTTATCACAACGGCCATTCAAGCTAAGAGAACAAAAAAAATTCTCTAAAATTCAGTTTACCTCAAAACATCGTATCTTGTCCACTCACACCTAAATGTTCTATGATAAACTATACAGCATTTTGGTTTTAAAACAACTGGTTGCCGGTTACCTTTTCGATGGCGCCGTGTGAGTGAGGAAAATCGCTCGCTGGGCTTTGTTCAGATCAGCTGTTCCTCCGTCCGTCCATTGCTCTCCATCACGTCGGGGTCACCAAATTGTTGTATTCAAAAATGACGAAACGCCGGACGGACAGAGGTCATCGCTGATCAAAAGGTTCAAATCAAATGTATTTAATAAAAGAGATGGCGTTGCGGTAAGAACATCTCAGCTGAGGAGCCGCTGGTCTCAGCAACCAACAGGCCCCAGGTCAGTCCTTTGACCATCCCTAGTGCCCGTCTGTCGCCTCCACCAGTGAACTCGAGAACAATGGTTCCTACAGGTATTTATAACAATGCTTAAAGGTGTGAAAGTTAGTGTCCACACCTCTGGGAGTGGTCTTCTGGTGAGTTCAATGTAACTCGGATTTCGAATGACCCTTAGTCAATATCAGTTGTTGTTCAAGTATTACATGCATGCATTCCAGTTGATTACATTACATCAAATACAATCATAACTGTATATTGGTATTATTCTATTACAGTTGCAGAATTACAGTGGTTTTACAATATTGTCATTACTTTATTGATTACACAGTGTGTTTTACATGATGGTATAATTGGAATTTTTGCTTAGTCGGCTATTATCCCAATAAAGATGGCAGTGAATAAATCAAATCATTGGCCGAAAGCATGTCATATCAGATACGATAGGCGCTGTTTTCATTACAACTAGTTGTGATACAGCCATTTCTGCTTGACCGCTTCACCACTACCAACAACAACCAACAACAACAACAACATTACGAGAAAGATGGCGAACGGAGAGCAAGGTGAAGCTACATCCCTCTACTATTTGTGCATGATGTTAATAGGAGTACAGCAAATGCGAATGGTGCTATTGGCTGATTTGATAACGGAGAGAAGACGCTGTCGCCGAAGGTACATGGAGAATTTAATTCTGACCAACAATATATTGTTGAACTCTGAAGACATATTAATGTATGGATAAAATCAATAAGATCAATAAATGAGTTAAGCTACTGAAAGTTATTCTTGCAGAAACTAGTGGAGCTACCACCAAGCTATTGAGATTTCTAGGTATGTTACAAGCTTAAAGTAGTATGATGTTTTACAGAGGCTTTATTATGTTTTTATGTATACTATGTTTTATTTATGCTGGGCCATTTAGTAAGCAAGTCCAACACTGGTAACCATTTCGGTTTCTCCTCCCGGGAACCAAGAGAAATCGATGGCGTCTCAATCGGTCACTTCCTGTTGGGAGATCCAGCGTATCCTCTCATAGACTGGATCATGAAAGGCTACACTCATTCCTCAAACATCACCCCTGAGCAAGAGTCCTTCAATGTCTACTTAAGCTCTGCAAGGACCACGGTGGAGATTGCGTTTGGGAGACTGAAGTCACGCTGGAGAGTTTTTATGAGCGTAGTGACTTCCACTTTACATTCACCCCTAAAGTGATTGCTACCTGTTGTGCATTGCACAATTTCTGTGAGAATGAGAAGGAAGTTGTGAATCCCAACTGGTCAGTGGAAGCGGCTACACTTGCATCGAACCTGCCACAGCCAGGTGGTCGTGCCAACAATCACGCAGACGATACAAATGGACAGAGGATCAGAGCCGTCCTCTGAATTACCTGAGTGCAAACTTCCCCTGAGCAGACCATACCTTTAGACGTACTCATTACATAATTGCCAGTTTGTCATAGGTTTGTAAATACAATTCTTGTACAGTTCATGCGTGTTTCATTCCCACAAATAAAGAAACTCACAGAAGTTTTAGTTAAGTGTTTTATTTATAAGAAATATTAAGAAAAGTGAAACAAGGTATAAGAGCACACAAGAAAAACAAGGTATAAAAAGCACACGTATAAAAGGTAAAACCTTGCGGTGGTTGATGTTGTGGTGGTGGTGAGAATGTGTTTGGTTGAGGTTGAATGTTATCCATTCTCTGCATCAGCTTCTCAACCATACTGTCAGTACGGAGGATGCTGGCGATCAACCGTTCCTCCCGGGCCTCACTTCTTGCCATGTCCTCCTTCCATTGTTGAGACTTGCATCTGGTTTAACAGCACATCGACGTCTCTCATTTGCCTTGTTTGCTGGGTCCTTGTTCCTTTAAGAAATGGAGGTATAAAGTCAGTTGTATCCGTACCGATTAGGCATGTGGTAGTAACCATCTTGACATCAGCTGTTTGTTAGACTACACAGGATGAGTGAAAGCATGGCATGAAGATTCTTTGTGATGCCCACATGTTGATGCAGTTATGATATTGCAGAACTTACCAGGTAGATCATCGGTAATTGTAGCACGCAGTGGAGTAGAAGGTGGTGGAGTTGACCTAGGTGAGGAGGTTCCAGATGAGCCTCCGATTAGCGTCTCTTCCGGGTCCATTGTAGTATCTATAAGATGGTACAGCACAAATAATAATAAAACGTAATTTATATAGCACCTTTCATGCAAAAGAATGCAGCGCAAAGTGCTTTACAGCGAATACGTGCACAATAACGTGCACAAAGAAATTACATGCACATAAAAATAGACAAAGAAACATAAAAACTGAACTATAGTGCAAAAACAAATGTAGAAAGTACAGTTTATGTAATGTACACTTTATTACGTTTGTAACTAGCTTTCATTCTAAATTGAATTCCTTGTTAGTGGGAAGGTCTACACGTTTCTCAAAGACTAAGGGCTAGCTAGCAAGTAGCACCCATGTTAGCCCGAAGGTACGGTTATCAAGTGGGACCCAGGTTAGCCTTACGTTTATGATTGTACATTGTTTTCATCGTCGATTTAATTCCTCGCAAGTTAAGGAAGGTACACATGTTTCAACACATATTAGCACTGCTAACACATCTCACAAACAGCATCAGCTAGCATCTGGTATCTAGCACTTGTTTTAGTGTGATGCAACTGAAATAACTTACCCATGGTAGTTGGCAACTGCACACCCAGAATCTACGCCGTTTTGCTCTACTAGGGACTCTTGTGTTGTCCATAGTGTTGTTTGTTTGTTTTCTGCCAGCCAGGCTCCCAGCAGTCTCTTTTGACTTCCGGGAGGGGGAGGCGGCGGGATCTCAAGCATGCGCAAAAGTCCAGTTCCTTATCCGATTCACCGTTACATGACCGAATAGTCGGACTATCAACTGGATCGGATCGAGGTTATCAGGGGTGTTAGTCGGATCGTAGTCGGACCGCACATAGTCGGACAAAGGCGTTTGCATGAAACGGATAATTCGATTTCAGTCCGACTAAGCCAGTTATTCTAATCCATGTAACCAGGCTGACAGTTTCAGAATCATGGCTGTATTCTGGTGTACACTATATGCATTTTATTAATTTTATGAACCGGGTCGTCAGTTTATTTTTAATATCCTACACTATGAACTATGATCTTTTTAACGTTAAACTTAAAACTCAATTATTAAAAAAAAAAGAATAATGATTTTGCAAAGAAGTAAGAGAAAAGCAGTTTGGTGCCACTGAGTCAGACAATGCTACAAAACAGTTTAGAGATGAGCTACAGCTCATACCGGCTTCCGTGTGAGCTGCCTTTACCTTCACCATGGTGGACACGGGATGAATCCTGTTCATGTTCCTGATGAGGCTTTCTGTCAGGTCAGCTACGCTCAGCCCAATGGCCCAGTTGGTGTAACCCTTCTCTTTGATCACCTCGTAGGCACTGAGAGGACAAGACTTTTGGTGTGAGGCGCAATTTTGTCTCACTCTTTTACTGTCCAATTTTCATACCGACACAACACAACAGTTCATACAGGTGGCAATAGACTATATTATGGATCACCAGTCAATAGTTATCACTTAGTCTGTTTTGATATGCATCAAACTCAGATAACAAAATCTAACTAATGTGAAATACCATTTAGAAGGGACCCTGAACTAAAAGGGTTATTTATGATCTGGATGAAAATGTCAGTGTCATTCTTACGGGATTTATACGAGAGAAGAGTGAACCAGAACATTTTTACAGCTACCTTTTCTACATAAATCAAAGAACAGTGTCCCCACCTGTCCACCACCATCTTGTGCGTTTCCGTCCAGTTCTCCTCGTCGCAGTCAGTGCCGATGTCTGGGTTCAAAGTCTGCAAGTTGACCCCTGCTAGGTTGGTTCCGCTCCACACAGGCACTAGAGACACAAGCTTAAAACCGGTGACCTCCGTCCACACGCTGCACACTCAGTCTAGACGGACCATCGCTGGTCATTAACGGAACACTAGTCCTCACCACTGGTGTCTCCGTGCTCGGCCAGGATCCATCCGTTGAAGGTGCTGCGATGGATTCCCAGTTTGTCGGCCATCAGGAAGCGGCGCGCGAGTCCAAATCGTGCGCTGCCGATGACGCGGTGCTTGGGGCGACCGCTCAGTTTCCAGGTGACATAGGTCAGCACATCAACTGTTAGAAAGAGTTGTTGCCATCATTAGGTGCACGGGGGAAGTTAAAAACAGAGTGAAGACATGGCGTTGGAGGGTGATGATAGTGCAGTTGGGGCTGTATCTTACAATCTGAGGGGCGATGTGCTTGAAGATGTTTACGTTTCTCTGGACGAGGTTCAGTCTGCTCTCTCCTTCCTGCTGACGGACTCCGGCTGTCACCACCACGATGCGGGAGTTCGCTGACACGGAGTAGTCTGAAAACCGAGGAGTAAGAATGAAGGTCAGGTTCCTCACTTCAAAAGTCCAATACACATTGGGGTATCTTTGTGTGATCAATGTTTACACTCTGATGTGTGAGGTTTAAACTTGCCTTTGTTTAAACAATTTTGTGGGTTTTGAGGAAGAGGCTGCCGTGCTGTAAGTCCATCATTTCTCCTTTCAGCTTGTCCTCCATCACATCCACCAGGGCAAGTTCATCAGCCAGCTCCTGCACACAGCACTCTACACTCATTCACCAATCATAATCAATCAATCAATAATGGGGAGGATCGAGGATACTTATTCTATGGGTTAAGCATGTAATAATAATAAACTAGGCGTCCACCTGCTACATCCCACAGTGTTATGCATGTATTTTCTTCAATAAAGTCAAATTCTAAGTTGCTTTGGCCTTTTCACCACCCTTTTACCCGTCGGTGATAACAGATCGGACCATGGAGATCAGGAAGAATCCAGCGTCGGTTCTGGGTGTTACCCTCTTCTGTGACACTAGCTGGCATCAAGGTAATCTGAGCGAAACCAGTGGGGCTCTTAACCTGAGCAGGATGCTTATAGCACAGGCCATGCCGACCTGCCCCACGCCCACCACTGTCACTTTATTCCTGGGGGCTCAGGAGGGCCGCTGAACAGCGGAGTTAGCAGCTTCTGCAGGAGTGAGGCCATGTTCACTGTAAGTTTAAGAAGTAGAGGAAGGAGGAAGGGCAACAAGGTTACTGGTCAGAAAGCATGTTGACTGTAGAGCGGCAGCGAACCACGACCTTGCAGGACAAAACTGAGGGGACACGGCCCTGCAGCGAGGAAGCTGCATGCTCAAACTTCATAAATACTGCATTCATGACACCGCATTTCACAATCTGAGTGTAGAGGGATTAAAAACGATGCCACACTGCTCACAGTAGCACTAACGGATGTAGGAATTCTCAGACATCTAGATCAATTACACAAATAAAAAGAAAAAAAAAGACACAATCACATCGATCGTTATCTTCCTGCAGAGTTCACCTTGAAAGGACAAGCGGCCAGACACACACACAAAAGGAGCAATACTTGCATTGTTTGTCGAGGCTCCGAGCTGCGGTATAAATACCAAGATGTAACCAGCATGGCAGGGGTGAACGGATACCAGAGGTGTGATCCCACAGAGCTGCGGACCCCCTGCCTCCGCATCCACGTCCCACAGCTACTATTAGTGCAAACCAGACAACGAGCAGGTATCCGACGGTCAGCTGCCGCAGTAGCTTCAGGCTCATGTGACTCAAGGCCAGCGCCCCCTCTCTCCAACCGAATGGAGGACCGAGCACTATAATCGGATGCCAAACTTGACTGACTGCAGACTAAAGGTTACTGTAATCCCTGCTGCCACCATCTGCTGTACCTGAACTACATGTGGACATTCACCTTGCATTTAATGTTATATAGAAAATATATACACACACATATGCTAATATTTTCTCTGTGGATGAATGCAGTGTATTACGTAATCCTTCCTCCTGGTTCACACTCCAATATTATTGTCACTATTTACAAATAACATAATAATGTGAAATATTTATCGTCTCGCTCTCTCTGAATTTTACCACAATTCGCTGCAAATTGTTGATACTATAATACAACACTTTCTGTCTGTGCATGGTATCACTGCTTATTCTGAAAGACAATTAGCTCTAACAATTTTCCACATCTGAAATAGCAATAAAAAGTGCACGACAAATCCATTCATTATCTTTGAATGACTGGATTACCAAGAGAAGGGTGCTCTCCGCTCAAAGCATGTAAACACAACTGGTTAATGAAAAGACTTAACCTGCAAGGCCACAGACAGGACAGTGGATTTTAGTGGATAAGTGTATAAAAAAAAAGACGAGCTGAATGACTGAGAAACCAAAGCAATGGCCAATAGGCCATTTAAGGTCAAATTATCGATAACACAGCGGTTTGACAGCAACTTGTTGAATATATGAATGATTAAATTTATTCTCCACTGAAGCTGAACGCAAACAGTGATGTAAAACGTTCAACTTTGATAATGGTGTAAATAACTTTCGTTTTATAACGCGGGTAGATAAAATCAGCATTCTGATTGGTTGAGAGTGAGTCACGAGGGTGCATTATTGGCGATAATGTACAGTACCTGTTCACATTGACCCGCGCTCAGTATCACTCACCTCACAGTAACATTTTAGATTTTTCGACCGTTGGTTGACATTATAGTTTTAGCTCGGTGGCGATCACCCAAAAAGACCAGAAATCCCACAAATGATCTGTTTGGGACAATGTGAGCTTTAGCACGGACTAATGAGGTGGGCGTCATCAGCAATGTGAATGAATGAGATGCTGTGAGATCTTGCAAGGAGACAATAACGTTTACGTGCACGTACAGGGACTATTTTTCTCTAGACTACTGAAATACGATACACGTTTGGTGGCTACAACTATTTTGTGCTGAAAGGCAGCTATTTACTTACTATTTATAATGTTACCGCAAAGAGCCAAACTCCTTGTTGGACAATAAAAATACAGCCTCTCGTACCTTGTTGCTTAAATAACATCCTTTCATTTACCTGGGAATATTTGTGAGTCATTAGGGAGCCAAATAAAGCTTTACAACAAGGAAACATGCTTCTCGGCCCTCAAGAAATAAACCTATTAATATTAATTTGTTAATAGTGTATACTATTTCTTGATTTAAAATGTAACTGAGCCTTTCAGTGGTTTTTGGTTAACCTAGAGATAAACACTCAAATTGGAAGCTGTCACTGCTAGTGTTGAAAAACAACCACAAAGCTACCAACTCTCACGGTTTAGCAGTGTGACACACGCTTTTGCATGTTTTCACTCGCTCTCACGCCACACAACCAATTTCTCTCGACAAAAAAAAATTCTGATTTTGGGCCGGCGCGTTCGTTCCTTTTCAAACTCCCCAACGATAGATGGCGCTGAGGCGCATCTGTAAACCTCTTCACTGCATAGAAATCCTATTTACCCCAAAGAGTCCCAAAGTTAGCAACAGAAGAAGATTTTCAAACAGACACAACCGCAGGAGAAACTCAGGAGGAAGACTAAGGTATGTTAATGACATGTGGTTCAATTAAGCTCAAAACATCATAGCATTGTTTATTAAGGCTGCTCACATAGCATTTATCTTTTTGTTACAGACCAAAAAAAAGACCCTCTCAAGAATTTTCAAAAAGCACTTTGAACAGGTAAGATGTATTCCAAAGAATTCAACATAAAGACAGGAAATTTGTGCGATAGAATTAGGCATGTTTTTGTAAATGAGAGTATAGTTTTTAAAAACATTTTAATTCTTTAGGGGAAAGATGTCTCGTAAAATACCTTTGCCAGGCCCAGGACAAAAGGAAGTGTGTTATATTATTTAAAGAACCAGCCAAGTCCAGACAAGACAAACACACTGTCAGAACAGTCAGACCAAATTATAGAAACAACAGGGCAACAGCAGACAGAGGAGCAACACACAGGACTTTTATTGATGCATGCATATATTGTGTCATATGCTGATGCAAACTATGCATGTTGTATCTGGTTTGTTACAGTATACTTTAATAATGTCAGACAAAATATGGTATGCTTTTCCATTTTGTTCTTGCTTCATTTTCAATAGGTGACCTGCAAAAAAGCTTTCAGAGGCTTGCTGCGTCGCCAAGCTGGTCCTGGTGTTGCCCCATTCAAATGCTGATGCTGAGACGGTGTTTTCAGTTGTGGGACTGAATAAAACAAAAACAGAAATAGCCCGGCATTGGATGGCACCCTGTCCTCCATCATGGCCATAAGATGGCCGACCTGGAGCCCCTGCTTCCAGATGGAGCCCCCTCAGCGGTCATCAAGGCCTCCAAGGAGGCCACAGGCCAGTACAACCTTGCCCACAAATCTTAAAAAAAAACTAACCAGCTTCTGATCTCCTTCTTAATACCTCATTTTTTTAAATTTGATTTATGTGTATTTATACTATGTGTATCCATTGTTTTTGCTTTGAAAGGCTACTGTTTAAGCACTTTATTTGCACTTTTTTGTTTGATAATCAACAATATTTTTCCCTAACTAAACTTGTGTCATTTTTGCTGAACATAAATCATCAAGTGCTCTTAAGAATACAATTATTAACAATATAGGTTAGGTTTCAGTTAAGAATTAGTTGAATAGCATTGTAATCAAAATGTCAATCAACCTAAATTGGTCAAATGTTAAACACAGGTCTATTAATTGGGCTATATTGTGGTACATAGACAGTCATTGAGGCACAGCAATGTTTTCTGGTTGAATGTTCAGCTCAAGTCTGGAAGGGCCCACAAGTCATGAGCAGATGAACAGATCAGAATAAGTTCAGGCATGCGACCCCAATCCCTAGAATCACAATAGCATTTGTAACCAAAATGTCCTGGGGGTGGACCATCAGCTATGTCTTTGCTTCTGATATGTAACCAATGTTGTCCATCTCCAGTAGGCCGCCCCTATCAATGACTTTGGGCTAAAACCACCAGAAGATACGTATAACATGGGTAACGCCAAATGAATTCCAATTTTCCTGATATTTGAGCACCAACGTGTGTGGCTGCGTGCGCAACAAGATTTTGGTCACCCCGACAAAATCTCAAAGGTTTTTTGAAAAGTTGGCAGCTCTGGAACAGTTTTCGTTGACAAAAAGCAGAGACTCACAACTTTTGCGTAATCCCTTTCAGGATTTTGCCCATAAAACTAGAAAACGAGGCGGAGTTCCTACGGGTATTTATAACAATGCTTAAGGTGTGAAAGTTAGTGTCACACCTCTGGGAGTGGTCTTCTGGTGAGTTCAATGTAACTCGGATTT